>OY987322.1:4765345-5006349 GCA_963920655.1 Geranium rotundifolium
CGATGAGTTGGTATAGTGTTTATGCATTCTTTGCTGATTGTTTTGTGATTTTTTCCTTTGGATGAATTGGTAAAAGTTTTGAGATCTAATTTGATGAGTAGAGTAGTTTAACGTGTTCTTCCCTAAATTTGGTTTAAACTCCAGTTTTAATTTTGATCTTCAAAGTAATCTTATAATTATGGCTTTGCTCTGTATTGTAGCAGGAAGATTGGGGATACGAATTAGTGTCTTTACGATCCTACAAAACATTTTACAGAGAAATTCCAGGTTTCTTTAATGTAAGTTTCAACTACATATATCAGATTTTTCTAAGTTTTATTGGTTCATGATCTGTTCTTAAAATTGTATGGTGATGGATTGATTCTGTTTTTCAGGGATTGCAAATTGTGGGCTGTGCTCCATTTAATACATTATGTGGGTGTTGCTGCTCTTGCAATCTGGGGCCCGGAGAGAATCACTGATGCCAGACTTGGTATTGTTGGAGTTCTGGGTCAATCTGCTCTTGTTATTGGGGATCCGTCTACATTTGGAGAGTTCGTCGCAAGCATCGCATCTACTGTCACAGCTCACCCGGTCGCCGCCGTTCCTAACCTTGCTCAAGCACCGCCAGCACCCATAGCACCGCCTCGGTTTGACATGAAGAACAATGAAGGTACTTGTGCAGCCTGTACAGATAGCATTCCAGAGTTTGCCGATTTAATGGTTAAGGCCTTTGTGAAAATCGTTGACGAAAAGATGGAGGAGCTGGACAAAAAATTCCATATATGTGCCGGTTAGATAATGTTCAACATCACGCTTGATCAGTCACTTGGTCTTTCCTTTCCGTTTATGTCAGTGTGATGCTGTGATTGTTGTTTTGAGTTTTGAAGAATTTGAACTGTATTGATACATTGTGCCTCACTTGATGATACACTTGTGTGATTGTTGTTTTGAGTTTTGAAGAATTTGAACTGTATTGGTACATTGTGCCTCACTTGATGATACAGTTGTGCATAACTTTTACAAGTTTGAGTTTGTTTTGGTCGTCGAAATTTCAGGTATCAATTTGGACTATTTGGGTTATAGTTTTTTGATTTTATGATTATCATCTAATGATGGGCAATGGCTTTTGAGTTGCACCTAATTTGAATTTATGTGTGTGATGAAATTCATCTTTTCTTATTCTCAACTTGGAGCATTGGCATCTCATGGAACTTTAGTTATGGAATTGTTAGAAATTTAGTTAATTTACTTAGCTTCACATTACATATTTGATTATTTAAATTTCTTATGTTTTGAAATTGTTATCCAGTCATTGTTCATCAGAAATGATTTTCTCTCTTTTTTTATAAACAAATATAACAATGAGGAAGATGTTTTAAAATTGTTTTTAGTCATTGTTCATTAATTGAGAGATAGTCACATAATTAGTTGATCGCTTAATGAAAACAAGGTTGACACTCGAGAGACTAAACAGAAGTATAGGACGATAAAAAAAATGCACGACTAGTCCGATTAGTTTGAGTATTTCGTCAATGAGTCCTTATCCGCCCGCATAAAATCTAGCATTTTTGGGACACGGGAAGGATCTAGCTGGGCGGGTCTAAGAAATTAAAAGAGAACTAAAATAATTTTATTATTTATCATTAAGGATGTTAACATAACAAAAATTAAAATATTTGTTAGATTATAGGTAAATAATCTAGGCATATTCCTTATCATTTGTATAATTGATTCTCATGTATATCTCTTTTACATGTAGCATAATTTTAGCATATATTGTAGCCCAATTCACATCCCAAATTGTAGCAACTAATGTTGTATATATCTTAGTCGTCACTCTTCACTCTTCTCATTTGTTTTCTCTCTCACCTCCCAATATTCATGGTTGACTCTAAGTTTTATCCCGCTCTTGCCGTCAACAACGTCAAGAATTTCATCGCAATCTCTCTCGAGATGATAAAATGGCAATACTCTTCTTGGGCAGAGTTCAAAATTCACCGTCGACCATGCCAAGTTATAGACTATATCATCTCACTTACTGACAAAGAAAAAGAAAAGGATGTTGTTAGGGATGAAGCCCTTCGGTCACGCTTGGATGCTATTTGTTGGGGAGATCTGGGCATTACATATAAGGAGCACCCAAGTAAACCCCACACACACATTAGAATCCATATTTGACCCAATAAACTATCCTAGTGGGTCCAGGGCCCAATGTGTACACAATATCTTATCTATTGTACACATCATTGAACCGGATTCAACTGCCAAGTAAGCATGGTAACGTCTACAAAACATCTTTCAATTCAACAAAAACTCATGAGCGGTGTACTTGGAGGAATAATTCAATAGCGTCCATATGGATAATTTTGCAAACATTGATGTGGGGTCGAAGTCGAACGGTCTCCGTTTGATCCCGATCAAACTCACATTTAGGTTCTCCTTTGCCTCGTAGTGGCCATTTAGGGCCAAATAGGGATAATTTGATGCTTGGTAGTGTTTCCAAGAGCATATGAAGGAACGGGAGGAAAAATGTCAAGAATCGAGGGTCGAGAAGGGCGAGACTTGGAGAGCAAGAAACCAGAGAAACTGCAGTGGCTTTAGTCACGATCATGCCCTCCTTTAGGTACGATCGTGATTAATCAGGGTCACGATCGTGATGCCCATAGGCACTATTGTGACCAACATATTATTTTTTGGAGGAATTTTGCTCGAGTAACAAATTGCTCCTACGATTTCAGTCACGACGACCTCACGATCGTGAAAGATAGTGAGTCACGATCCTGACCTCAGTTCAAATGCAAGAGACGATCATGTAAGACGTGGCCCCCTAGCTCGAGTCACGATCGTGACTACCCAAGGAGACGATCGTGACTCTCTCTGAGTCACGATCGTGACAAACAGTATCATGCTCTTCAAATGGTAACCTATCTTTTAAACATACTCCCTAGCAAACTAGCTTCCAACTATTCCCCCACTCAAATACTCTATAAACAAGATCCTTTTTACACGCATCTACGAGTTTTTGGTTGTTTATGTTATCCTCTTATCCCACCTACTACTCTTCATAAACTACAAGCTCGCTCCTTGCCATGTGTTTTCGGGGATACCCTCCTAATCATCAGAGATATAAATGTTATGACATGTCCAATTCAAAAATTATTATATGTCGTCGAGTGTTCGACGAGTTCCTTATTTTCGTTTACCAAACTGCATACACTCAATCCAACACTTATATATTTTAAATCATGGCCTCCCTCCTATTTTACAACATCATTTGTTACATAAACATGGTCCAACACCTACACCTACAACTAATATTACTCCTTTGGAACAACATACTTCACTACTTTCCACTCCTCTTGCAAGCCCAGTGCAACACTCTCTCACTCAACCTGTGTCTTTACTAGGCACCCGATCATCCCAACACCACACACCAACCCTTCCATCTATACCCTCAACTTTCATATGCATGGAATAGTTAAGACCAACCAACATTTTAACTTTTCCTCTATCGTGATTCACTCTTATATTCCCCGTAACTCGAAAGTTGCATTGTCGAACCCGAATTGAAAATCTGTCATGATGGATGAAATTAATTCTCTTATTGAAAATAAGACGTGGGAATTGGTGCCCTATTCTTTTGATACGAATATTATTCGATCTATGTGAATTTTTCGTCACAAAAATAATTTAATGGTGATTTTGAGCGACATAAAGCACATCTCGTTGATGATGGCATGTCTCAACAGGTTGTGTTGATTGTGATGAAACTTTTAGCCTCGTCGTAGAACCCGCTACCATACGATGTCAAAAAACCCAACATTGCTCTCAACGTTGCTCTTTCAAAATCATGGCACATTCATCAGTTGGATGTCAAAAAGACTATTTTACATGGTGAGCTCAATGAAACTGTCAATATGCATCAACTTATGGGATTCTGAGATCACGTTCATCCACATTACTAAAGAAATCCCTTTACGACTTTAAACAAGCTCCTCGTGCTTGGTATCAACAATTTTCAGACTTTATTTTCTCCATTGGCTTTTCATATAGCAAATCCGATAATTCTCTATTTATTTATGGCAAAGAACATGGCATGGCAAATATTTTACTTTACGTTGATGATATCATACTCATTGTATCTTCGGATTCATTTCGTAAATCTGTTATGTTATTCCTTACTTATAAATTTGTTATGAAAGACTTAGGCCCATTAAGTTATTTTTTGGGCATTCCTGTGACTCGTCATGTAGAGGGTCTTTTTCTCTATAAGCAAAATTATGCCAAAGACACATTGAAAGAGCTGGAAAGGCTTCATGTAAACCCACTACAATGCCCGTTGACACAACAGTTAAGTTAAGTGTCTCTTCTGGTTCCCCGTATGATGATCATACTCTTTATCGAAGCTTAGCTGGTCCATTTCACTTTCCCGAGACCAAACATATCTTATGCAGTACAACAATTGTGTTTATATATGCATGCTCCTACAGATGATCATATGAATGCATTAAAGGCACACTTAATTATGGTTTACATCTCAACAAGCCTAAGCTTTCTGGTCTCATCTCTTATATTGATGTTGATTGGGGTGGTTGCCCTGACATTGTAGATCAACCTCTGGCTATTGTGTGTTCTTTGGAGAACTTGATTTCATGGTCTTCTAAATGACAACCCACCTTGTTCTGGTCCAGTGTTGAAGTCGAATACAGGGGGTCGCTAATGTTGTCAATGAATCTTGCTGGATTCAGAATTTGGTTTTGGCACTTCATATTCAAATCCATAAGGTTACTTTGGTTTACTGTGATAATGATAGTGCGATATACCTCTCGGGTAATCCAGTTCAACTTCAACGCACTAAACATATCGAGATGGATATACACTTTATACGCGAAAAAAGTTGCACGTGGTCACGTAAAAGTACTACATGTCCCATCCCGCTATCAGATTGCTGATATTTTCATTAAAGGAATTTCGCAACTCCGCTCGTACTCTTTGATGATTTTCGGGACAGTATAAGCATCTGTCAACCTCCCGCTTTGACTGCGGTAGTGTGTTAGATAATATGGAAATAAATTAGGCATATCCTTTATCATTAGCATAATTGATTCTCATGTATATCTCTCTTACATGTATCATAATTTTAGAATATATCGTAGCCCAATTCATATTCCGAACTGTAACAACTAATGTTGGAAAACTCATATATATTTTACTTAATGAAGTAGACAAATCACGGATCAAATTGTTTCAATATTTATGCTTTTGTATTAAATTTTTCTGATAAAAATCGAGAAACACAAATATGATTAATCTCCTAGAAACCGAGCTACTTGCTATCGCGTAGTTGCAGCTGTTGCTGGGCACGGTTTTGGTTGATACAAATATCGAGCTTCTTGTTAAATTTTTTATTGAGATTTTCTTCAAACTTAGGGAAGCTGTCATCAAGTGCCTCTTCCAATTTCTTTGTGTATATTCGCACATAGTCGTCTATGCTCATGCCCGTCTTACATGCATCATGATCTGCTCGAGCAATGGAGGCCGAGAGGACGAAGAAGAAGAAGAGGGCAAGAGAAATGATGATATTGATTCTTGTTTGCGACTCCATTGGCATTTTTTTGTAGTTCATGCTTCCTCCTACCTAATAACCTTTGTTTTTATATAATATGGTGATGAGTTTGTTGAGATAATGTCGGATCGGCCATTATCGAGTCGTTTCAAAAATTTGAAAATGAATATGTGTTTATTTTCAAGAGTGATATTTTTCAACTATTTGTTTACTAATTAGTGATGGATATTTGTGAGAAGAAGATATATATTGTTTCCTTGTTTTAAATACATCTCATAACACTTGGCTAATTTAGAAAAAATATCACATATTATGACACTTTCTGCAAAATGGGTGCATACACAAAAATTATTCACATGAAAATCACTCTTGTGGTGAAAGTTAAGAATTAACTTCAACCGATAATTAGCCAAACATAAACATAAAGATTAAATCCAATTTATAGTAAACATATGCAATTTTGAGAAAATTGAATTGAATTGAATGAAATTAAATTATTTTTCATTAATCTTTATTTTATTAATTCAATTATTTAATTTTTATAACTTATATATTTATATAAAAGGAAAATCTTCAAGTTGTCACGTGCAACCTCAAATAGATTTTCATCAATCTTATATTTTAAAAATTATGATTTTCTTATTTAAATAGTTTATCGTAGTATACTAATAAATTAAAACTGAGTCTTTTTTAATTCGATAATTTATTGTAATATATTAATATATTTCAAACTCAATAAAAATTAAAATACTAATATAAAACACATTTAATATTAATTAGGATTTTGTTGGATTACAATTTATTTTCTAAACTAATTTGAATACATGTCAATCACATGTCTCTATTTAAGACACGATTCGTTAACCAAATCACACGATCTCTGGCTCATTCATCAGATTTCAATGAATTTTTTTTGATACGTTTGGTTATGCAATATTCTAATTCTATGTGTTGATTTTCAGGGGACAAATGATGTATAAAAGAAGAAATATCGTTGAAGTTGATTACTTCAAACAGATTCAGCAACAAAACGGAGATTGGCAGTGATGACAAAAAAGTGACTGATTTGGTAATATTCAATATACGATAGTAATTTTTTAATCCTAACGTGATTTGTTTTTTAAGGAAATAAATAAGAGTTAAGACACAGTCAATTGAGTTGAAAGAACAAAAATGCTATCATAGATTGCGTAGAAGATGATACAATATTGGCATGTATATTAATTACTTTTATACAAATATATGTTTATCATCTACTAATTTTTTATCCCTCCACATTTTGGAATCCGTGAGCTTTATTCAATGATTTATTTAAATTGTTCGTTACATTGTTATTGGAGTATTATTAATATTTATTTATTCTAATTTATCATTATTTGCAATTTTTATATTTAATTTATAATAATTCAAATTTTAAAAATAAATATGAGCATAAATAATTTCAATTACTCAGTAATGTTTTACAAATAACACTGCACATCGCGCGGGGCTACAATCTAGTCTTTAATAAAAGAGACCATTTATTAATTCTGGAAACGAAAAGGCCAACTCGTAGCAGAAAGAGTATAGGGCGCCTTTGCTTTATTTTTGTTTTTAAATATACGGTCAATTTCTTTTTTTAATCTTCTAAACAAATGATTCATCTTACCAACAACTGAAAAAGTAAAACAAAACAATTTTGTTAGTTACTAAGGATTTTGAACCTTTACTTTTAAACGGGGTGAGATCGAATCTGGTTGGGTGCATAATACGAGTATAATAGAAAAAAGGGTAATTAGTCGAGAAAATTCTGAAGAGGATCTTATCTCTTTTTCTGTCCTCTTGTTTCTTCCTCTTCTCTCAACTCTATTTTTGCTTTTACTTACATTTGATTCGGTTTTACTTTTGTTGTCCACCAACACCGCCAATACTTTCCTTTCAACGATGAGTCTGACTGTGGCGGCTTTGCTAACACCACCGACCTCTTCAAATCCACTGGCTCTCCGACTGCTTCTTCTCCAGGAGCGCCTCCACCGTCGTTTTCGAGCCCCCCCTCCCCCGCTTCCGCCACTAATTATTAATATTATTTTAGTTAGCTCACCGTGTTGAGCTTGTCGGAGTCGTGCCAGAGACATGCATGAGAGAATCGTCGAAGGGGAAGGAGATGGACCGGTCGAACCGGTCCAATATCCCAGACTAGAAATCAATTCTGATTTGTTTCTGACCCAAATCAAACTAGCTAAATTGATTTCAAATCAATTCAATAGCATTTTTGTCTTTTTTAAAAAAGAAACTAGTTTTTTCACCTAAATTCTAACGGTGTTACAGTAAAGTGTAGAAAGAAAAACGCAACTAGCTGACCTTAAATTCATTTTCTTATCATAGTTGTAATAAAATGTAGAATGTTCCACTTTAGTATGAGCAAAGTGTAACTAACCCTATGTTTATATACATGGAAAAAATAATAGAGTATTTCATTCTCAGGATGAGGAGAACACTCAATTCTGCTAGGTTTTTAAGAACAACGAAAGAAATAAATAAAATTAAAATTGGAATACGCCCGTCTCTCCAAACTGGAATTGATCCGGTCAGACCGTACCTCTTTAAGACATATTCCGGTCAGACCACCTTAAATCGAATTTTTTAAATTCCATTATAAATTTGAACTAGAGTTAGTTTAGATATTTTAGGGTTAGGTTGTCTCAAATTGATAATTAGGGCACTAAGAAGAGAAGAAGAAAGTTTGAATACAAAATATGAAATAGGTATAGTTAGGGGGTAGTAAACAATCATTTTCCCTAATTTATATTCATACTAAGAAAAGAAAGATACTTTTTTTTGCTCAGCGGAATTGAGGGTTAATTGAGGATCACTAGCAAATGTTCCCAAGTGGGGAAGAAGAGCTAGAATTACATCAGGTAACAAAAATACCAAATTACATTGAAATTGTTATTGAAATTGCAATAAAGAGGATAAGATGATCGGATCGGGAGCAAACTCTTAAAACCTTGAAGTTAACAATGATGACGATACTATTCTGCCTCGGTTCAGAATTCCGACCAAGGCTGGGAAGATTTATTTTCTTTATTGCAGGCTTTTCTGAACTTGGAATTATGATTGGCTTGGATAGATTGGATTTGTCATTATTAGAGGACCAACTCAACTAAAAGATTAAGATGATAGTTGAAGGACTAATTATAATTTATACTCTAACACGCGCCCTCACGGATAAGCCTGTTTTGAGGTTTGGACGTGCACTTTTTAGAAGAGGAGATTGAGGAGCCCATAAGAAGTTAGAGGCTTTTTGTCCTGGGATTCGAACTCGTATCCGAGAAGTACAAGCTCTAATACTATATTAGAGGACCAACTCAACTAAAAACTTAAACTGATAGTTGAAAGACCAATTATAGTTTTATACTCCAATAGTCATGAACATTAATCAAATAAGATTTGATGTCTCAAAGTTGAATGATGTGGGACATTTATGCTCCTTTCCGAGCTCAAATATCCCTCATCTTAGCACGTTTTTCCCTCGTTTCGGTCATTTTAGGGCCATTTAGTGCGGAGATCTATCGTGGGCTTGAATTATGTGAAGGGACAACTTTGGAAGGTGTTGGGAGCAAAACCGAAGCAAAAAGAGGAGGTAGCTTGAGGCTCAAGAAACTGAGGAAAAGAAGAAAAGAGAATGTCACGATCGTGCCTATCATCGTCAAGATCATAACACCACCAAGTTGGGACGACAGAGGCTTTGTCACGATCACCATAACGATCATGGCGATTCATCATGACAAAGGCGAAATCGGGCTGTCACGGACCTGCCACGATCGTGACAGCTTCGTGACAAGAAGAATACAAGAGCTTGAGTCACGATCGTAACACCTTTAGGAACGATCGTGACAAGGCCATCGCGAACAATGACAATCGTGACAACTTTAGGAACGATCGTGACCAAGCCAAAGAGCAGCAACGGCCGTGACAACAAATGAAACGGGACCGAAAATTTCAAACGATGTCACGATCGTGACGCCTAATGGGACGATCGTGACACATGCAATTTCTGCGTTTTTATAAATAGTCAAGAGCTAGGTTGACCTAGCTACACCTTTTTTTAAGACAAGACCAAAGACTTTTCAGCCTTTCTCCCTAGCTTGCCACCACTCTCCTTCAAGAACACTATTCCATTGAAGAAGTCCAACACTCCACTTCCACAAAAACCAAGTATTGGAGCAAGGAGAATCATCAAGAAGAGCAACAAGATTAGACTTAGAAGATCTCAAGCCCAACATGGGCTATAGTTTGATCTTTCTCTTTTCCTTAGCTTTTTGTGTTTGTGTTTCCTTGCTTTTCATTCTTAGCACCATGGTTGTAGACTAAACACTTACAACCATGGGTGCTAGACCATTGTATGAACATTGAACTTTTCAAGATTGAGTAAAATATTTATGTTTGAGCATGTGTGTGAGCTACTTATTTTAATGCTTGATGATGAGTTGTGTTATTATTGTTGGGCATATATTAAATAAGTGGAGGCCCAAAACTCATGTGTTGTGGGGTCAAAAGGTCTCGTTTCGAGACCATTTAACCACACAATTCGGTGCATGTTTGTACTGTAGTGGCCAGTTCAGGCCCGGGAGTACATGTTTTATGTTTTTTGGTGTTTTGAGGTGTATACGCAGGAACAGGAGAAAAAAGGGTAAAAAACGAGGCACCGAGCAAAAGTCAAGGCGAGTTGACCAAAGGGACGGACAGAACCCTTTAGCCACGATCGTGCCTCCTTTGGTCACGATCGTGGCTTATTAGGCACGATCGCCCCCTCGCCAGCCACGATTGTGCCTCCCCTTGAGGATTAAATAGAGCATTTTATTCCAACTTACAGTGGGCTCCCGCGATTTCAGTCACGACGGAGCCACTATCGTCACCCGCAAATAGCCACGATCGCCCCCTGGAGAGTCACGATCGTGGCTTTCGGGGCAAAATACCGAGGCGATTTGAAAATATCTTACCTGCCACGAGTCACGATCGTGCCCTCCGAGAACACGATCGCCCCCATGACCAAGCCACGATCGTGCCGATTCCATCACACGATCGTGGCCCAGACTGAGGCACGATCGTGCCACGCCAGTCACGATCGTGACCTTCCACGGATTCAGAAAACTATAAAAGGGGTTCACTCACATTTTTTAGGGGAGGAAGAAAAGGAGAGAGAGAAACAAGACCAAATCTTTTTCAGCATTTCTTGAAGTGTTCTTGAGCATTCTTCGTGATTTCTCGAGTGTTCATCACCTTCCTCGACACCAAGGCCAACAAGAGTTCTACCGTTCTTCATCAACCTAGAAGAAGCACCTTGCTCGGGCATCCAAGAGCATTTCTATCCGTTTGCTTTATTTCCTTTATGTTGTTCACGTTTATTCTTGCTTCCATCATGATGTTGCTAA
The DNA here is from genome assembly GCA_963920655.1 of Geranium rotundifolium. Classification (NCBI taxonomy): domain Eukaryota; kingdom Viridiplantae; phylum Streptophyta; class Magnoliopsida; order Geraniales; family Geraniaceae; genus Geranium; species Geranium rotundifolium. Next base: position 4,776,308 of record OY987322.1, read on the forward strand.
ACTTGAGCACCATGGTTGAGGGCTAAACCCCTTAGCCATGGGTGCTAGACAATATGGAATGTGATTATAAATTTTGTTGAGATTCGATTTATTGAATGATGAATGTGTTGTGTGGATTATTGTTTGAATGCATGTGTTGTTTAATTGACGCTTTACAATATGTGTTTGAGGAGTTCTATCCGATACCGAAAAGGAAGGAATAGAACCCGGACCTAACATCCACCGAGGGTTGTAGGCTCAAGACCGTGTCTTGGCACCTTTTAATAACCCTTAGCCTTCTATTGTCGATTGTATGCGGTCTCGAGTTATTCTCAATACCGAAAGGGCACGATGAGACTCGGGATTAGGCTAACCTCATTACCGAAAGGCGAGGTCGGCACTTAAGACATAGGCTCAACAAACCTTTCATTCAATGAATTGTATATTTCTCAAACTTGTTCACTTGATGATTGTCTAGCACCCTAGGCGTTTTAATCCATCTGTTATCACTATCGCAATCTTTTATCTTTGTCATAATTGCAAACACGTTCGTTGATTAATCATAGACCCCATATGAATCCCTGTGGACCAACTCGGTATCTTACCGGATCTTATAAATATTATTACTTGCGACCCGTGTGCACTTGCACGTGGAAACCATTGTGCGACGTTATCACGTCACATTTTAGCCCAACACCATGTAGTTAGTATCCTACATGGAAAAGAAAACCCTAATTGCTTGCCTATAAATAGGAGGCAATAGAGAGAAGGAAATAAGACCAATTAAAGAGAGAAATAGAGTGAAATTCGTGCAGAATTTTCTGCTACTTTCTGGGCCGACCAGCAAAGTTCTCGAGTCCGATCGGAGGTCGATCCACCGTTGGATCGTGCTGATTCTTGGATAGGGTGTTCGGAAGACGTGGTACTACGTACTGACCGTTGTAATTTGCATTTGGAGGTCCGAGTGATTTGATACGATTTTCTGATCGTGCGCCATCGACTCGGTGAAGTTTCTCTACTCTTTCTTGTAATTGTGGTTGAGCCAAGATTGGTTAATCTTGAGATATTGTGATCCTCTAATTGTATTTAGAGAGAACTCTTTGTACCCATTATATTGATAGTGGATATTAAGCGGTCTCGAGGGTCCCGTGGTTTTTCCTCTCTCGCCTTGAGGAGGTTATCCACGCTAAAATTGTGCGTGCCTATTGTGTTCTAGTTTGCTATATTTTATTAGCTTGCTTGATTTTCTCTGCTTGATAGATTCCTACGAGATTTGCACATGTGGGGAGAATTATTTAATTCCGCTGCATCTAATTATTCTATTAGATTCGTTTTTCTCCCAACAATTATGGGTGAGAACTTGTGATAATATAAGTTTTAGTCTTGCACTTGAGTGTACTTAAATGTTTGCATGTGAGAATGTGTGAATATTTGGATGCATTATAGTTAACTTGAGACTTGTCCGAGAAGAAGGTCGAGTAGAGCCATAAGTAGACTCAAAGTGAAGAGGCCTAACTTCTCACTTCGATTCGAAAATAATTGCGCTTAATGTTTCTAACGTTAATGTAACATCCCGAGAGGGTAGTTGATGTTAGGAAAAGCTTACCCGAGAGGCTAAGCATTTAAGATTTAGATCGCTCACAATTGCTTTTGCATGCTCATTCGCTTGAATTGTTTCATTGTCGTCGGTCTAGCACCCGTGGTGGCTAGTTTAATTACGGAAAACTTTGTGATCTTTGTGTGTTAAGATTTCTCGTGAGTGTGATTCTTGTGTTCGAAGATCGTTTTACATTACAAGTCGTCACTAAAATTGAAAATCCAACAACTAAAAATTGAGTAATTTTAAATATTTTTTACAACACGCCGAACCATCTACTAAATCACCTAAATACCCACAAGTCGATTCTCGAGAGTTCAACCCAGCAAAGCCGGAAACTCTCGATTTATTTACAACCGCGACATTTTTTTCACCTTTCATTGAACAATCTAGTCTATGTTTACTTCAATGCACAAGATTTATTTGTTGAGGGTGGAGATGAAGTTCATCGTGCCTAAAAAACAAGTAAGACAACTTGAAGAATATTAGTGCATTTCATGTTTCGTGCTTGGAAATTGTTGTGATAGTTGAGATTGTGATTCTTGAGATTAGTAAGACAACAAGTAAGAGATTGTGATTGTTGAGAATCATGCTTGATGGAATTTCGAGCTTGCTCAATGTGATTTTGGAAATTATTGAAATTAATTAGTGCATTCCATGTTTCACGTTTTTCTTGAGATTGCTCTCAAAGCGCCTTGGTCATTCTTTTCATTCACCGTGTTTTCTCCCTCTATCACAACCCAAACTCTTAATGTACGCGTAAAAATTATCCTTCTATCACAACTCAGACCCTACATGTACGCATAAAAATAAAGAAGTAATTGATGAATACGGAGAAAAACTTAGAAGAGATGTGGACACTTGAGTTTTGACTATGTGAATGTTGAATTATTTGTTTGCTTATTGTTTATACTAAAGCTTAGGGTTGATGGAATTTTGAGTTTACTTATTGTTGATGTTGGAATTTTGTAACTACTAAACTTTGTGGTTGCTGAATAGTCCTATGCTACTTCACCAGTTGCGACGCAGCTGCATAGTCTACGAAAGTGCCATTCTCATTCAATCCGTCGATCATTCCCGTTAACACTACTTCTCTCCCATCTGCCAAGCTCACGATTGCAGTACAGCTCCCGTCCGCCTCCATTCCACCCCAACCCATCTCTCTGCACGATCGCCTCCCGGGAAACCAAGCCTTCTTCTTCACGATCCTCGTCTCTTTCCTTCTCAACATCTCCCCTTCCTCCTCGTATATTCGCACCGTCGCCAACCCGAGATGATCGTATTCACCCACTAAACCCAGTTTCCCACCCGTCTCCACCAAAGAATCTCCAACGGAGATGGAGCTCGACACCTTAAGCACGCGCAACTCCTCGTCTTCGAGATCCAAAGCAACGATCGCGTGGTCTTCCGTGTCTCTCCTCGTCATCAGTCCCTTGTAATGCACGGCACCGTTGACGACACACCCGCGCGGCTCACCGTCTTCGTCCTCGACCAGCCTCACCCCCTCCGGCAGGTGGAGAGTCCTCCACGAGGGCTCGCCCACGGTGAGGACCTCGAGCCGCTGCTGGTCCGCGAAGGAGTTGTGACGCGGGACGCGAACGTGCAGGCGCGCACCACCTTGTGGACGCCGCCGGACGTGTCGTGGCCGATGACGCAACCGGCCTTGTACTTGATGTGATCCGCGAGGCTCATGGGAAAGCAGGTGGGCGGGAGCTTCGTCGCCTGGTCGAGGGTGGGGTTGTAGACCAACGAGGCGTTGTCGTTGTAGAAGCACATGAGACCGTTGGCGGAGCGAGAGACGCGAAAACCGTCGTCACTTGCGTAGAGTGATGTTAGGGGGGTTGAGTGGCCGCCGCGAGCGGGGGCGGAGTAGAGGAACTGGCGTCGGAGTCTGGGGTTGAAGAAGGAGATGAGGACAGACCTCACGTCCACCATCATGTCTAGTGCAAGCTTCTTCTTCGACTCGTGATCCATGCTCCTAATCAATGAATATCAACTCTCTTGTGTTTTGGTTACGATCGATTACTACTTATGATTATGGTATATATATATTACTCTCATCTTTTCTACTAATTCTGTTTAGATTGTCTTTTCCGTGTGACAGTGGAATTGTCTCTTTCCTTTTTTTCTACTCTTATACTTTCTTTATTCGATTCATGAAATTTTAATCTTGATAAATTAATTAATTCTTTAATTTACTTTATCAGCTAGAGGAGGATTTATCTCAACTTTCTTAATTATTTGAGATAAACTCTTTTAAACTGTTTTCATACTCACGAATATCACTTGTTTTGTTTTCTTTTAAATTACATCATAAATAATTAAAATTAATCAAGAAAGTTGGTACATAAGAAAGTTGGAGAAAGACGATAAACTGTCTGGTACCGTATGCTAAATAATATGATGAACATAATATTATTATTTGATATCATTATATTTTAGAAAAAATTACTCTTAATAACGCTTAATTATCACACTTTGTTACTCTAACTATTTTGTTGACTTTAGTACTCCAACTTATATTTTGGTACAAGCTTAATTTCGTTATTGTGTCACATACTGATATGTAACAGTTTCATATTCATATATCCCATCTCAAGCTTTCTATACGTCATCTTCTTTATTATGAGAGCGACAATTAATTGGCTATACTTCAACCTCCTCCCACCAACTTCCCCGCCAAATCGTTCAACTTCATAACCTGACCTACCTCTACATTGCCTCCAACAATCTATTTGGTCAGTTTCCACCACAACTCGGTGAGCTCTCACACCTGAAAATCTTGTACAACCCTTGATGCTCGATCTCGGGTCCCTATACCTGTCGGTTTCTGCCATAACTCGGCCGGTTGTGGAGAAGGTGGGAGGACGTGTAACTTATAAGTGTTCTTATTCAAACAAGGGTAATTTGGTCATTTTATTTTTCAGATAACACACATGTCCCAAAATACAAGTTAAGATACTAAGAAGAGAAGAAAAAAAAAGTATTTGAATTAACAAAGTGTGAAACATACATTCTTAAGTGTAGTAAAATGTCTTTTTCTCTTTTTTCATGGTACATGAATCGCCTAAAATTATATTAGACAAGCTTGAGAAGAAATATGGTGGAAAAAATAAGTAGAATATGGTTGAGAAGTGGTTGACGTTACATATGATGGGCAACAAGCCAGTCACAGAACAAGTTCATGTCTACGAGAACTTTGTAGGAAAAATATGTTCATACTATACTAAGGATATGTTAGAAAATACTTCCTAAGTAAAGTTAATGTGTCGTGGTATGGTGGTCACTGATTTAAAACCAATTTTTCTGATTGAATCAAGATGGCGATCGTGTTCAAGTTGCTTTTGAGATTAACATGGTAGTTCTTTAGTGCACGCCCACTCACACACCAGAGTCTGGAATATGTACAATTCAATACCCAAGAACGAACCAAGATTTTAAACTTCTTTTAATAAGAGGAGGTACTTTATGAATTGTATTTCATAATTTTTAAAGGTTCTCAAATGATTTATTAACGTTGAACCTAAAAAATTAAATGACCAATATTAGAGAAGCTTGCCCAAGCATTTAAGGTCATGTAAGCTCCAAAAGAGAAAGTCCAATGCCAAATGCCTTTTAAAAATCATTATCTCAACAAACTTTTAAGTTGACATGGCCAGTGATGAAGTCCTTTGATGTTTGGCCTAAGCAGAAGAAGAAATTAGAGAGAGACAGAGAGAGAGATAGGATAGGTAGAAGAGCAAGAAGGTTGTAGAGAGAGATATTGTTTAGGAATTTAGGAGAATGCTCCAAAATTGTCCATTCCAGAATTGTACTGAACATATAAGGAGTACACTAACCAGTCACCTATTTTTTTTAAAAAATTATGTGTAAATAGTTTAACTATTTTATAAGATACTATAAATAGTATTTCGCATTGCGAATAGTCAAGAAAGCCTCTTCACAAGTTAACCGAAACGCGCCATCTGATGTCGTTCCATTGTTTTCATACGTGGCAGAGGGAGGGCACCGATACGTGACACGTCACCACCGTATATTGTTCCTTTCTTGTGGGATGGGACTTTTGTGGGGCCCAAATAGCTGGTGGGTCCCGGCAACGCCTTCTATCGACGAGCATGAACCAACCAAAATGGCACATAAAATTTCCAAAACTCCAATCTGAGCCACACACAGAGCCACCAATTCCGTGGCCGCTTCGACACCATGCCCAGAGCCACAGCTAGAGACCACCACTCTTAGCTTCTCTTCTCTTCTCTTCTCTTCTCTCTTTCACTCACATCCCAATTCGAAGACCCATTTTCTGAATTTGTGCTCCACAAGCTATGGCTGCTGCCAAGTTCACCTTCAGAGCAGAAAGCTCCAGCTTTCTTCTTCCCCGCGCCTCTCTCGGGCTCAAGCGGACCCATTTTCGCGTGTTCCCTTCGGACGGTCGATTGAGGTTCGCGGTTTCTTGTAGCATCAAGGAGAAGGAGAATGTTTTGGGGAGGAAGAGGGTGGTTCCGGAGGTGCTCACCGGGCTTAGGGTCGACGATTTGGGCTCGGAAGGTGAGTCTGGGAGCGGGAATGGGTCTGGTGAAGTGGGTTTGCTTCGGAACTGGCCTCCATGGAAGAATGTTCCTCCGAGATATACTCTTATCGGCACCACCTCGCTGGCTTTTGTTATCTGTAATATGGATAAGGTGTGTTGCTGTGTCTCTATTTGCTTTGATTCTTTTGGGCATTTCGTCGAACAGTTTGTGCTCATTAGTTATGAATCTTCAATTGGTTGTGTTTTCTTTTCTCCATCTAGTTATTACATGGAGTGAGAGGCACTGGTAATTTTGGTGCCTTGTTTTAAATGTTGTTTTTTTGTTATCAGTGATAGCTAGAGCTGCTTTACCAATTTCAGTTTGACTATGGTGCCTTGTGATACATGCTCTTGCTCTGTGTGATTTAAAGTGGTTTGATTTTAGCATTCAAGTGAAGAATCTGTTTTTGAATGCCCACTTGAGTTTTTAGATGTTTTGCTGAATCTATGCTGGCTTGTATATTCCATTATTGTATTCTTGGTTTCTGATTGTAGTATGCTTAATTGGGCAGGTGAATTTGAGTATTGCTATTATTCCGATGTCACATCAGTTCGGGTGGGATTCTACTACTGCAGGGCTGGTGCAGTCTTCATTCTTTTGGGGCTATGCTTTGAGTCAGTTGCCTGGGGGGTGGACGTCCAAAATATTCGGTGGAAGGTTAGCTTTTAAGGGATTGAGCTATTTCTAATACATTCTGCATTTAAATATTAATTGAAGTATATGGCTATTTATAGTATGTCGCGTCCATTTACAAGCAATTCTGGGGTGATATATGGGGAAATCGACAGAGAAGATTTTAGTGTTAGTTAAAAATCCAGAAGAAAAATAGGTTGTGCAGGCTCTTCGTACTGTTATAGACATGAAATGCATTGACCCTTGGGGTCATACATACTGAGAATATTTGTTGTTTCATTCGGTGTTAAGTAGGTAGTTTGGTGTTGCTGAGTTATTAGTCATTATGGTGCAGAAACGTTCTTGCAGTTGGGGTATTAACGTGGTCATTAGCTACAGCAATGGTTCCTTCTCTTGCTGGATTTATGCCTGGACTACTCCTTTCAAGGGTTCTGGTATGAAGGTCTTCTTCCAAAATCCCTTTTCTTCCACTTCATATTACAATCCAGCTTCATTGGTTATCTATGTGAATAAGCAACTTATAAATGCAACAACTTCTTATGAATTTTATTAGTCTATTTAAAGATTAATTTTAGCATCATCTCGTCCATGCTTATGCACACTTGATCATCTGATGATCTCTGTGTGTGAGAGAGAGTGAGATGTAGCACGGTAGCACTTGGACTTTATTGCGTTCAATATGCCAGGTATTTTACAAGTTTTAAAGTATACCTTTTTTCCCTCATATCCAGGTTGGCATAGGAGAAGGTGTTTCTCCTTCAGCTGCAACTGACCTTATTGCCAGGCATGTATGACACCCAGTTTATTCCTGTAGCATTATAATGATAAATTGGTTGTTCTGTTATAGAAAAAGATGTGTATATGATCTCTAATTCTCTATTATATTTGTTATACTTCTCTTCTTTATATGTGATTATTGCTCCAACTAAATGATTCCCTTGGGGTTGTGTTCACAAGATATGAGGCATGGGGTTCATTTTGGAGTTGGGACCTAAACAACACTAGGGCATCTATTACTTGGACAGGATTTGCAATATTTGTACAGACTTGAACAAGCCGTACATATGACCTTCATTGAATACGTCTGTATTGTCCATTATCATCTAATTTAGATATTTTTGATAGAATATTAAGCTTTAGTTTCAACCTTACTTCTAACCTGTCTTTTACCGGTAACATTTCTATGATTATGATGAGATGTTTTAATCTTGAGGGCTAACATGTAGTTCACTTGGCTAATCTCTTACATTATCCAACACCATATGCAGGTTAATACCATTGGAAGAGCGCTCAAGGGCTGTGGGATTTGTTTTTGGTGGTTTGAGTGTAGGAAGTGTTGCAGGGTATGTACCATGGTTTGTGATTTCACATAGACTAGGAGTCATTTTTTGTTGTACCCAATGTAAATTGACTTTCTTAAACATTCATCTCACTAACTAGCAATATTTTAACATGGAGTCAAGACTTAGTGATCTGTATTACTTTTCATACTTTACATTCATCTCATTTGAAGTGTTATAAATGCTATAAAACATTAATGTCTTTAAATTTCATACTATACCATGAATTCTGAACAATACATTATTGGCTTCTATATTCTCAATTTTTCATAATGGTTTCATGGGTTGAACACAAAGTATGTTTAGTAGTATTTCCAGTAACCCATTAAGACATGTTTTAGGTACCTATAGAATTTATGCCATCCGTATGCAATTTCTAGGACTGTATATACATTGCATGCCATTGAAATATTAAATAAGTGATCATATTTTATTTGTTTGTTATTCTTATGTTTAACATTTTTGCAGGCTTCTTTTTGCTCCTCCTCTTATCCAAAATTTTGGTTGGGAGTCTGTCTTTTACATATTTGGCCTTTTGGGGTTAGCCTGGTGAGTAGCTATTGCTGACTCAGCATATTGTTTTTCTTATCTGCTTCTTACTTGGAGTTAAAAACTTTTAAAAAATTTCTGGGTTTGACGCAGTATATAATAGAATGAAGTTTTTTTGGGTTTTGTTTTCTGAATCTGTACTCATATTACCTCCAAAATATGCTGAAGGTTCCTGGGATTTCAGCTTCTTGGGGAAGGACAAAGTACATTTTCTGAACCAATCTCACGTGAGTGTGCATAACCCTTTGCATCTGTTTCTCATTTATTATGTTATCTTTTGTCATATAAATTATGACTAGTTAATATAACAAAAATTCTGGGGCGAGTATTATTGTTTTTTTATCAGCATACTAATGCTTGGCTTAACATGTGTTTGATCCATAATCATTTCTTACAAGCAAATGACTTTATGGGACTGTTATTTACTATTTCTTTTCTAGATATGGTGAATGCTGACTTAAAGAAACTGTGGTTGCCCTGTTCCAAATGTAGAATAACTCATCTTGTTTTGCTTGGTGATATCACTCCAAGTTCCTTTATAGTTAGAACATCCAAGATACAATTGCGCTATTTTTTAGCAGTAAGCTGGCAAAAGATGCATGTGTATGTGTGGTAAACTTATTGCCTTAGATACAGCCGATTGTGATGCCTTTTCTTTGGATTTTCCTTGAAACCACACTAGATTCTGCCTTCCCTCTCCAATATCTTATTTTGAGATCATCTCTCCACGTGGTCATGAGTGGGCCTTCTTATCTCACAGGGTCTCAGTCTGTCAATACAAAGAAATCATTGAATACTGCTCTGGAAGAGTTGGGTGGTTCACTGAAGGTATGTTGCATCTATATTTTGCTGATACCCTAGACTGTTAGGAATTTTACTGACTGTGATGATATACTTTATTAGTTGAAAAGGTTAAAGTTCTAAAAAGTGGACGCTAATACCATTTTAAGAAACATAGATACTCATCTGGTGGGAGAATTTTTAGTTTCTACATCACCAGACAAAAAAGTATACCTAGTGAATGATTTGATCATGAACAGATACTGGACAAGCTGTTGTAGCTTTTCTGAAGTTTATGTACTGCCATCTTGGCATGACTAGAGTCTAATGAATTCTCAATATGCTGTAGAGAAATCTTGACAGGGTTTTAATGTTATAGAACCTAACTTGTATAGTGCTTTGCTTTCTTATTATCTCTTGTGTGATAGGATATACCATGGAAGGGATTCTTTCAAAGTCGGGCTGTATGGGCTATGACATACGCTCACTTTTGCGGAAGTTGGGGTCACTATACTTGTTTATCTTGGCTTCCTACATACTTTAGGTACTTTTTATAACTAGTCATATTTTGAATGCTTTTTGGTCATTTATGAGTGCTATAGGCACTTGACAAGAGTGTGTTAAAATCATTTCCAAATTAATTTTTGTAGTTCATTCGTTACCATTTTGGTTACTTATTTACCATTCATAGTGTCACGTAGTAAACAATTAGTCTAGACATTATATCTCTTTTTTATGGAGAACTTTTGATGCAAAATTATTATACTACAAACGCTTTGCCTCCCTCTAGATTCATGGAGTTCAGTTATAAAAAAATTACTTTGGGACATTCAAGTTTATTAGACCTTGGGGATATATTCATTATGCGTACACATGCTAAAGCCTCAGGAAACGATAATTTCTCAATGGTCCAAATATGTATGTGTCAATCAGGGTTACTAAGGTTTCCTATTTAAGGTTTCCTAATTTTGATTAGTAGACACTTTCCTATTTGTAATGAGTATTCCCTATATAAAAGATGTCCTCATTGTATTATGAACAACAACAATCATCAATAAAGTTTGAGATTGACATGGTATCAGAGGGTTAGGTTCAATCCTATTGTGTGTGGCTTTGCCCACTCGTTAATTATGGTTTAACGAGTGGGCAAGGCAAGAAAAAGAAAATTCGGCTACTGCTCATCGACACTGTTCACCGTCATTGTTCATCGAAATTTTTTTCTGATCGTCTCTCTCCCTAGTTCCTCCCAATGTTCTATGATTTGCTTCACTATCCCGCTTGCTACCATGATTTTCTCGGCTAATTTCCTGGTTTGTTGACATGATTTGAGTGTTTTCTCAAGATGTTAGGATTTTTGTTTTTGTTACGATCTTAAATCCCTCTTACTCAAGAATGTGAGAGTATATGCTGAAGTCGTCGCACACACCGTTTCGTCTCCGAGGTATGTGTATGAATCCCCATGATCTCTAAGTTGGGTATAAATCCCTAGAGTCTCCATCTCCGAGGTATAGGTATGAATCCCCATGATCTCCAAGTTGGGTATAAATTCCCAAAGGCTCCTGTCTCCGTCTCCGAGTTTTGAGTATCTGAACTCCCGAAGTCTCCAAGTTCTTCGAGTTCCGAGTTCAAACACCAAATCAACGTCACTCCACTGACATAGCCGTCAAGTGCCGCCACCATATCAGTTTTTTTATATAGTCAAATTGATGTTGATCGACCCACATCAATTTGAGAGGGGGTGTCAATCAGGGTTACTAAGGTTTCCTATTTAGGGTTTCCTAATTTAGATTAGTAGATATTTTCTTATTTGTAATGTGTATTCTCTATATAAAGGATGTCCTCATTGTATTATGAACAACAACAATCATCAATAAAGCTTGGGATTGACAGTATGTAACTTGTGGACTTTATGTCTAACTGGAAAAAATGACATTTCTGTAGTATGCCAACACAAAGGTATTCAGGGGTCATTAAATCATGTAGAGTCGCTATGTTATATCCAGACTTAAAAGAACAACAAACGTTGAGCACATCAGTATAAAATTCTCCAGCATAATAACTAGAAGAATTCAGATTCCACCCATTACATGTATGTTTTAATTTTTAGTAAATGGTAAATTTTTTAGCTCATTTAGCCATTATATTTATGCTAGGGATGTAGTCCAAATTCTTTTTCATATCAAACATTAATAATTCAGCATATGTATCGGATAGATTTTCATATTTGTTGTTTTTGTATGCGTGCAGTGAGGAGCTGGACTTGAATTTGACCGAAGCTGCTTGGGTAAGCCTGAATTATAACTATGCATCGCTACATCTGTGCATATTAAGTTCTATTAGCACATGGTTTTACATGAATTAAATATTCCCTCCATCCGAAAATAACTGTACTTTCCATTGTAGCTAGTAAATTAAGCATGAATTGTCAGGAATTTGTGAATATTTTTTCCAGTTCATTACTTTATTCATGATCTTACATCACTAATTTCAGGTTTCTATCCTTCCTCCACTGGCTTCAATTTTCGTCACCAGTATTGCATCACAATTTGCCGATAGCTTAATTTCCAAAGGAGTTGAAACTACTACGGTAAAGAACGAATGATTTTTTTTGTGTTTCCTCTTAAATTCAGTTGGTAGTGAAACAATTCCAATGTAGGTATATGCAGCAAGTCATATAAAATAAGTATAATCTGTCCAGCTCCAGGTTGCATGTTCTTTGGCCTTAGTTGTAAAGTCTCTGTATGATGATTTATAGCTTTTCTTTTCGTTTTTAGCTTTACATTGCTCTATTTTTTTGGCTTTTTATACTTTAGTTTGCTGCACATATCACATTTGATCTAACATCTTGCTTCATATTTAGTAGTGATTCTTCCTCATTTTTGTGCATTTAGGTGCGGAAAATCTGCCAAACTATTGCCTTCTTATCTCCTGCTTTCTGCATGACTCTCGCCTCACTAGATTTAGGATTGCCACCATGGCAAATGGTAGGGCTTCTCACTAGTGGTTTAGCCCTCTCAAGCTTCGCTTTGTCAGGTACTAAACAATCTAAGATTTGTTCTACAGATATAGAATAGTGAGAGTTGGAATTGTTTATCCCCTTTACACTTCGCCAGACTGCTACTGATCCAGCAATTTTTTACTCAACAGGACTATATTGTACGCATCAAGATATCTCACCTGAATATGCAAGCATACTTTTGGTATTGAAATCATAGAAATCTTGATATTTTATTTTTATATTTGATCATCATTTTAGTTTTAGCTCTTGGTCAATCCCATAATTACCAAATATGGATTGACCAACTCTGCAAAAACAAATTTGGTTAGGTAATATTGCAGTTTGTGGCAAATGCTACATGGACCATTTATTACGTGGGACACCCACACTTCACGTGTAACATTAACCACACTGAAGTAATCCTGTGTTGCGGATCTCTTAGTACAAGTACAATATTATTTGCTATCATGCGTGTATAAAAAGCTAACCCTGAATATAACTGTAGCGTGAAATGCACGGAAGAGAATGTATACTACATGCCTTAAGATTAAAACGTATCCCTTCATAATTTATAATCATGGAATCAGAAATGAGCATTTTCTCGAACACTGAAGTAGATTAGCTACTGTAGCTTCAAAAATTTTCCTCACGAGATGCCTCCCTTCGTTTCTCAGGGTATTACCAACACTGTTGGAGCTGTGCCTGGAATTGTAGGTGTTGCTCTTACCGGTTATCTTCTTGATTCAACTCATTTATGGAGTGTAAGTTCTCGTTGCTATTGATCCTTAAGTTCCTTTGTGAATTAGCTGCATCTTCCTTCGCCTTTCTCCTAGCCAAAAAAGCTCACTCTGCTCTCTTTTTTTCCTCGACTTTGTAGGCATCATTGTTTGCACCATCAATCTTCTTCTACTTGACCGGTACAGTCGTTTGGTTGCTATTTGCCAGCAGTAAGCCTCAAACATTTTCCAAGGAAGATTAACAGTGTTTCAGTTCACTGCATTAGATTCATCCCCAAGAAGAAGCACCCACATTGAGGAAATCATCAATCCATTGAACACCAATGTGGTGCATTTCATAGTGCAGGATGGAATGACCCCATATACAAATTGGACATTTTTTTGGTTTCTTTTTCCAGTTGTATAGCTTATTCAGAATAGTAAATGTATACCTCCAGATGTAAAATGCTAAAACATTAAGTTGTATGCTTAGAAGTGTTTCTGTTTGTACCACAAAAAATGAACCTCGTGTTTTGTTAAGAAAAAAAAGAGGATGCGACCTTATTTCTGATTCTTCATTTGAAAAATTGAAATGTTACAGTTTGCATATAATATTTGATCTGCTCAGTCACTATCTGAAACTAGTTTCAGTTCCATATAGTGTTGTCTATTTGCAAGCAGGAAGAGCAACATCAGGTATATGAGCAAATACAATGGAATGAGGACCAACAGTCAGTGGCGCCGATGGATCCACATGTACAGGCTCTAAAGAAGGTATGTCTCCAGCTGAATTTACAGTTAGAGCATTTCCATTAAGCAGCATGGTTTGGCTGTGTAAATCCCCGTCTTTTGCTGTTAGATGGTACTCCTCCCTGGGGAGCTCGCCTTTATTGTCTACTGGAAGCAGAATGACGCCTCTCTTGTGAGAGCTGTGAACGTGTATGTGTTTATGCAGCGATGTCCAGGTACTATTATACCCAATCGTGGCCTGAACTGTAGTGCTGTTGTCCAAGTTAATGAGTAGTATTGTGATCCCCTTCTGCATCACAAAAAACATCATCGGATCACACAGATGAAGATAGATACCGATATTGATGGTTCAGATTGTGAATCTAACTCACAGATTGTTTTGCGCAGTGTGCATAAGCGCGTATCTTGTTCGTTCCAGAGAAGCCGGTTGACAGAACATTTCTTCCCATCAGTCGGTGCCAAAGCAGCGCGCTGAATTTACCAGAGGATCAGGTTTGAAGCAGATTTTACAATCCCTTTCACTCAAAACACTTTGAAACATGCATGAAGATTACAAGAACTTCTAATTCAATAACCTGTAGTAGTCTGGGTTTGGTATGAAATTTGTAGTGTTGAGAAGACCATAGTTCCCTCCAATTAACGACTGTCTGCAATATGTCTTTGTATCGAACGATGCTGACATCCCGAGCTGATCCAGGTACCTGTAAGATTCATTTTCCAGAAAAAAGCAAAAAAACCATCAAATCTAGAGTCAAATTCAAGGATACTGTTTTAATCGTCGTTTATGTTCATGTTCATATTCGATTTACCAGAAACTAAACACGAATGCATTGGTAACCAGGCTATGGCCACTGTTGTAAGCTCCTCCAGATTCACCAACCCATGCAGTAGCTTTCGCTGATGTGCTCTTGAGGGTGCTCTGGAGGCTCCTGAAAGTATCAGCCTCCCCATCAAGATAGGCCGGATTCAGAATCTTCTCAACAAGGTGTGTATCGACTCCTATACACGAAAAACTCACAATTCAATGAAAGAATAGCTCAAAATACTGTCAATGATCAGATTGTTCATGGAGCATACTTACCAGGGCCAAGATTATATATATGGTGGGTGACAACATCCAAAATGTTCCCAGTTTTAACTACAAAGTCTTTGAACCAGTTTGCATCGTAAAATCCTCCAGGCGCTATGACCAGAGGCTTCGGCTCAATATCACTGTAAACACTTCTCACTATGTTCCCCAGAGCGATTGTGTCTGTCGCGTACCGTTCAGATGTGATTCGTGCTCCGACTCCAGTGCCACTCAGCTCATTCCCTGATCAGGATCGTCACAAAAGAGAAGATTCATTCAGAACCGATCCACATAACAGGAAGATAGATTATATTATGTATTTTGAATACACGTGTTCATACCAAGCTCCCAACCGGAGATGATATAGTTATTTTCGACAGTATAACGAATTAGGGATTCCGAATTTGTATAGTTCCATGGTCCTACAGCAAGGCCGTCTTTTCGGATACTCTTTCCGGAGAGGGCATTTAACCCGAAAATGATCTTGGCGCTATATTCCATATCACTGATTAGAAAGTGGAAACCCAATTTGAATGATGAAAAACCCAAAATCATTGTTTACCCAGATTTCTTGAAGAAGCAGTTGAGCTCATCCCATCTTTTCATGGTCAAGCAACCCTGAGAGAAACCAAACATCTCTGAGGTGTTTCTTGCAAATTGAGGGCAAGGTTGGGTATTATCTGGTGTATCGTAAATGATCTTATCTTGCAGTGAACCTCCCAGTCTGATCTTCAATGGAGAAAATGCTGCAACCATCATTCAAAATGCATGTAAAAAAAGGCTTAAAACACAGAAACACTAAAATGAAATAGATCTTATCAAATAAATGAGCATAAATTTGTTGAACATCTTCAAACCTTTGATGGCATTCAAGAAAAGGTTGTTGCTGAGGTCCTGCACAAAAACAATCCCATAGATTGTCACAAGAATCTACTGTTTTTCTTGAAAATCAATTCTCATCAACTGTATTCGATAAAATTCTCATGGCAAATAGTCAAGCTCCAGAAGGAAAAATTGAAAAAAGAAATTATATCATCAGAAACCATCAACAGACCATTTTAAAGGTAATGGATTCTGAAATAAGCAAGCATATTTGGAAAATTCTACTATTTTTCTTGAAAATCAGGTCATCAACTCTGATGGCAGATAGTAAAGCTCCCTCCAGAAGCACAAAAACCAAAAATGCAAAAACCCAAAAGAAATTGATGTCAATAAACCATTTTGAAGGTGATGAATTCTGAAAGAAGTTAGAGTATGTACCAGATTGATGAGAGAGGCAAGACCCCAGCTGCATGTGCCATAGTCACATTTCTCAGGAGGCCACCAATCCAAAGTGGCACACACAAAATCATCATCAATCCTTCCAATGGCAGCTTTCCCATCAACAAACACACTCCCTTCCACAACCCCATCCTCCACTGAGCTCACACCCATGAGGCTTAGACTGAAGATACAGAACCAGACACAAAGACCCATTACCCAAATCTGAAAACCCATTTCCAAAAACTTGAAGATCTAAAGCCTTTATGTGTATATGTTGAGGAACTGAGCTTTAGAGGGCAGGGCCTGCCATGGGAGAGAGCTACAAACCTACAGGACACAGCTGGTTAGCTCAAAGAAGAGTGATAAATAGAGAGATGGGATTAAGAAATGCCCATAAATGATTAGACAAGATGATGTGTGTTCATGGCACTCCAATTTATTTATTGCAGATTTGGAGTTGGGAAGGAATGGTAACTCATAAAGATAGAACCTTTCTGCTCAGAATCACATGAAAGGGTTTGGGGAAAAAGTGGGCCATGGGTTTAATTCTTTTTCTGTCTCTGCTTTGCTTCAAGCAAGAGGAAAGTTGTGCCAAAGCAAATAGCAAACAAGAGCCACAAGTCACAAGTAAAACCACAGCCACTGGTTTGTCTCTTTTTGCTAGTTCACACTCTGGGATCATTAAAATATCAAGAAAATAACAAACTTTAATAAACATAATCACTGTCTAATTAAGGAAAGTGTCTGTGTGTGGCATTTTTGTTCTTCTCATGGAACTGTAGCTCCACATGCTGACCCAGTATATTTGGTTAGTGTTAAGAGACAGTGCTTACTCTTATTTCAGTGTTTTTTCCTCAATTTCTCCACCATGTAACTGCTAGTTAATTTGATAGTAAATTGTGATAAGTTCAATTAAAAACAAAAAAATTAGTCACAGGAATGAGATAAGGTACAGTTCCAAGAAAACACTAATCCATAGTCATTATTTAATGATTAAGGAATTTGTGACAGTAACTTGGCCAATATATAGTATTAATGATAACATTACTTGCTGATTTATTTGGTGGATATGCTGCTAATAAAAATAGGTTAACAGTCCACTTAATAACATTATTGTAATGTATCCAATAAATAATTATCAAATATGCATATAGCTTTCATGTCATCTTTCAAGTCACCCAATAATCCACCTTAACCAATTGGTCCTACTATTAATCATAGGTCACAAGTACCCATCAATCCTAGAGGCAGTCTCTTTCCAGGCTCTTGTTATACCGACAAAAAAATTCAGTTTATTTATAATTTGATTTTATATCATCTATTCATATTCTATATCTAGAATGTTTACTACTAATTTTTAAAACTAATTTTTTTAGGGATTTAAAAGTATATCATTGATTATATAATATTAATAAGTAATTGAATACAAAGAAGGTTTTATTTTTAAATAATAGGTATATAATACGATGGAACAAAATAAATGAGCATTATGAAAATGTAGATGATAAACAAAAGTTTTCTTTAAATATATGATTAGGTTGAGTGATTTGAAATCTCATCCTTCGTGTCCTCTTCACTCAATATCTATAATATTAAAACTAAATTTCAGTTGGTCTAAAACAACTTAAATTTTAATTCTTGCTGTTTGGTTTCAAAAATGTTAAAAGGACAATTGATAATCTTGAAATAATAATAAATAAATTAAAACGTATTAAATTTTGATATGATATGAAAATTTGAATAACCACAAAAATAAACAAATAAACAGAGATTGCACGATAATTATCATGTCTTAAGAAATTATACATTTTTAAGTAATATGCCTATTGGTCAAACCAAAGTTGTAGATGTCGCACATCATTATGATGACGGATAGGGCCTTCGGGGCCATAGCGGATTTCCATTTTTGTATTTTTAATTTTAAACTTTTTTAATATAAATTAATTTACATATATAATAAAAAATACATATTATGCTACCAGTTATAATGTTTTGAAAAAGTTAATTAGTTTGCACATAATTGGTTACAATTGGTCTAAAATCAGTAGAAAACCGGCTCAAAACGTCAAGGAGTCACATCATTATGATGACGGATAGGGCCTTCGAGGCCATGACAGATTTCGATTTTTGTATTTTTAATTTTTTTAATATAAATTAATTTACATATATAATAAAAAAATACATATTATGCTACCAGTTATAATGTTTTGAAAAAGTTAATTAGTTTGGACATAATCAGTTACAATTGGTCTAAAATCAGTAGAAAATTGGCTCAAAACGTTAAGGAGCCACGGCGTGGCATCCCTGTGGTTTTCTAGGTATACATATTGGTATACATATGATATTGGCTGCCATTTACAACACTGGTCTAAACAAATGATATTGGTATACAAATTATAGAAAAGATAACTAGAACGATAGGAAATATCAGGGTTTCGTGGTGTAGTTGGTTATCATGTCAGTCTAACACGCTAAAGGTCTTTGGTTCGAGCCCGGGCGAAGCCAACTGTTTTTGGTGAAAACTGATGAGCTTTTCTCTGGGTTTTGTATCGTTCTACTAAGTTGATTCGAGCATCATTTTAGCAGGCCTCGACTCTCATACTCGATTCGTTTCGCTTAAATTTCGATACAAATATCATTAAAAGTTAAATGAATGATAAATGAGCTAACTTGAGATTGACTCACTTGATTTGGCTCATCTACTTCTATTATAATTTTAATAAAGATTTTAAATATATATTAACATAACTATATAATTAATTAAATATTAAATTAGCAGACTCGCGAGCTAATCGAGCCTTAAAGATTTCGGCTCGATCTTGATAATAACGAGCCGAACTCGAGTTACTCGTTCAAAGTAACTGATTGTACCCTAACAATCAGTTTTTATAGTTTGATTTTACATCATTTATTTATATTTTATATCTCAAATGTTTATAACTAATTTTTAAAAGTATATTATTGATTATCTAATAATAATGAGTAATTGAATACAAATAAGTGTTATTTTATAGGCATGGTGAGGTAAGACTCAATTTAGTTTGGGGTGCGAAGCAGGAAAATTTGTAAAAGTCGTTTATGTGTCTTCCTACCTAATAAAGGCGATGTTGCGAAGCTTCTGCACTTCTTTCTCTATTTTTTCCATGAGTAGAAAATAGAACTGATACAACGTACGTGGTTAGAAATAATTCTTTATCAAAATTCGTCAATTCGCAAAATACCGAAAATGATAGATTTTGAAGAAAATCTCGAATTTTTATTAAACTTCAATAATCAAACTAACAAAAACATATAAAAGTGTTTAAATACCCAAAACCTAAATTGCAGAAAAAGAAACCATAAACTTATTGGAAAAAGAAATAACTTATTAAAATTGCAAAAAATGTCCAAAACTTATAAAAGTATGATTTTGACCATACATATAAACTCGAATGACCGAAATCCATCGTACATCATAGCAAAGCAATGTGTTTTATTCAGAACACCGTTTTTGCATGAAAAACACTAGTATTTTGTCGAAATTTGACACTTCTGCCCTAACTTCAGGTATTCTAGTTTCTGCAAAATGATCTTCTCGAATCTCACTGCATCAGGAACCTTGCAACATAAGAGTTTACTGTTTATGGGCTTTTAGTACTCATAAGAATGAATATATATATATAATTAGCATTGCAAGGGTAAGAATATTTAGTCAACTATTGTAATACTAAGAAGACTTTTACTTTTTAATATATGGTAGAGTATATTAAACTTTAAAGCAAAATACTCTTGCAACTTAGAAAGTTAGTCAGGTTATTTATTATGATTTGTACATCGAATATAGGAGTTTGTCGCTAGGTATATTTGATCAAATAGGATCATCCTGTTGGAAATGGTAAGAGAAAGCATAGGCCGTTAGAAGGAGTTCTAGTGAACATATGCACAAAGTATACCATCTAGTTACCTTATATCTTATTCGTTGGACATAGATCTAATTTTGTCATTTTCTAAAATTTGAAGAATTAGTTTCTCTTATTCGTGGTGGTACCGGGAAGATGGAACAAAATAAGTCAGCATTAGGGAAAAAAGTTATACAATAAACAAAAGTTTTCTTTAAACATATGATTAGGTTATTGATCTGAAATCTCTTCCCTTCCTCAATCACTATGAATTTTTAAAATTTCTTGTCAAAAAATACAAAATAAATAAATAAATGGAAGAATAGATATGGGGTTTAAAGCTTCGTTCATGGTTATAAATTTGGAACATTAAATAATATTTAAACTTGAATATATTTTCGAGACAATATGATTTGTATGAATTGTATGCAAATCAAGCTTAATAGATTTAGAGTAAATATGATTTGTTTGCCTTCATACATTTGAAAAGAAAAGGTTAGTAATCACCAATATTAGTCTAAAATAAATAAATAAACTATGAATTTCATAAATTCAAAATGATAAAAATGTGTTTTGATGTAAAATAAATATTACAATCAATGCATTAGAGGGAGTACATTAATATTTTTACAATGTTTGAACCCACGCCCTCACGAAAATGAAAGTAAATTTAATTACACTTTTACTACTAAGTTGAAGATAATCTGGTCTAATCTTACACCACAGTTATGCATATCAAAATTTAGGAAGGGGAATAAACAATTTTCGAATAAAATTTTGTATTCGATATTCTCATTCGATAATATACGAGAACCCAAATAAGCTTAAAAATTAAAATTTGAACAAAGGTTGCATGATAACTATTTTGCCTTATCAAACTAACAGAGATTACATAAAAGAGCCAAATTTAGCCACAATTTAGCAAGTTTCGGCTCGTAGAAAAATTATTCTATGTGATTCATTTTTAATGCAAATATTTATAAAAGAAATATTAAATAAAATATATAATTCATTAAATAACAAATAATCCAGATCGACTCAACTAATTTCGTTATAAATGTTTTAAAATATATAAAAAGTAATTAAATATTGAACGAGTCGACTTACGAGTCTATCAAAATTTAAAATATCAGATTCTTTCGTTTATTAAATTAACTCAATCTTAATCTTTAATTTTATTCGACCTCAAATATAATAAGTCTGAATCAAATATTTTACAAATTGAATTCAACCCAAGATATAATCCAAATACTACAGTTAAAATGAATGGAATCATAATAGCTCGACTCTGTCAACCCAAGATATAGTTCAAATACTATAGCATAGTAAATTGAATTACACTGAACATAAGGTTTCGTGGTGTAGTTGGTTATCACGTCAGTCTAACACACTGAAGGTCTCCGGTTCGAACCCGGGCGAAGCCAAATGTTTTCCACTTTTTATATAAAAAAATATGGGCTTTATAATTTGTATTTTGGACCGTACTGTTTTCATAGGCTTCTTTATTGGGCTCTCTAATGTTGCATTTTCATTACAATGAAACTAACAGGCCTTCTCTATTGGGCTTATAATTTCCATTTTGGTCCGCTCTCATCATCATTCGATTAATTAATTCAAGGGATGAACTAGAATACAAATCTTAGTGTACAAATGTTAAAATACTTAATGTCCACTCAAAGAAATAAGGGTATATACATATATAATATAATATATAGTAGTGAATGAAACCCTACCTACCCATTTCATCGTGCCTCCTTCCTCAACTACAATCTCTGATGTAGACGCGACCATGGCTACATCTCGAGACGACAACGACGAATCTGGAACGAGGATTCAGTTCAGGCAACGGCGGTAGCTCCAGACGACGGGGTGTATTCATCGATTTGATTCGGCGATTGAGCGATCCGACGATGGGTTCGGCGATGCGATTTCATCGATTCGGCGATTCGATTCGCTGATTGAGTGATTCGACAGTGGGTTCGGGGATTCGGCGATTCGATTTGGTGGTGGGTTCGGCGATTCGGAGATGATGGTGAGTTCTCGATTGTTTCTGTGTAGGTTATGTGTATGTAATTTGTCATGTAGTACAGTGGTTTTGATATTAACATGGTTAATTTGTCACCACCATCTTCTATTGTATGCAAATGTGTCATGTACGATAGATTTGTGTTTCAAGTGTCATCACCATATATGTCAGCGTGCATGTTTTATATGTCATTTGATTCTTAGAATATTTTTGTTGTCTTAGTAGGTCACTTGATAAAATTCGACGGGAAGCGCCACTGAGATGGGGTCTCCGTCGTCGCCCTCACTGCATCATCGTGCTACCGCAACTGCCTCGCCGTCCTTCACCTCTGTCTCGCCGCCCCTCACTTTTTCAGCCTCGTTTTCCTCGATCTAATTTCGTTCTCATCAGTTTGGATCCGCTAGTGAACGAATTGGGTTGCTTGAGATTGGTTCACATTTTACTGCATTGGTATATCAGATTCTACTGTAATTGCTATTTCTGATTTGGTTAGTTTTGATGTATTTAGTTGAAATGCATTTGCATTTTTATTGAATTGATTGTATTTGGATTGTGTGATTGATGAGCGGAAATGAGTCATTTATATGTATTTGGATGTTTATTTGTGCTTGAATGGTGTGTTCTCATGGCAAATAGTTTGGTTTCTTCTCTGCACAATTGCACTAGTTAAAAGTTTCGCTTGAAACCATTAAATCCTTTCAAGTGAACCAGTCTAATAGAACAATAACACAACAAAACATTGAAAATGACGCAATTACACCAGTTTAATAAAACCAATGAGACAATGAAACTTGACAATAGCATTGCAATTGTCAATAACACGTGACGAATGACACAATGAAATTTGATGATTTAAACAACATGAAACTTGAAACATAAAACATGACAAAACCGAATTAATGAATAACGAAATTATGGACTGATTCCATAATTTGAAACTATCATGATGAAATCGATTTAATGAATAACGAAATTATGGAGTAATTTCACGATCCCATTTTAAAATATATTGAAATAAGGAAATAATAATTAAAGTAGTTTATTGTACATTGTCAAATGATTCCATTTTTAAAAATATTGAAATTAGAAAATAATAATTAAAATAGTTAATTGAATAAAAATACATTTATGCTCTTATACTAGTGTCAAATGACCAAAATAAATTCTCAATTAATTTATAATTACATTAATGTGTCATTGATGAGTTAGCATAAATCTCACCCATTAATTATAAGATCGGAAGGTTACGAAATGTTCTAACATTTGTATTAACATTTGTATGCTACTACCTAGTTTGTGTTCTAGTTCGCCCCTTAATTCAATGTCATAAACGGATTAAATAAATAAATTGTTATGGTAAAACAATTTTGTGTCATCAAGCAAGTTTAATCTATTCGGCGTTTACTTAACAAATAGAAACCTCTTCATTTGCACCGTCTTTATAAAAAAACGCCCTGTCAATATATAACTCAGCTTAAAGCAACTATATAAGCAATCAACACACACATGTCTTCACTAATCGCTAAAAATAATCACAATCATAGCACGAAGATGGCAAGAACATTTCTGTTAGCGATCATCATGGCAATCATTTGCACAAACACGATATCGCCGGCGGCGGCCAAAACCTCGCCGGAGGCCGAGAACGAGATCGTACTGAAACCGGGCATGACCATACCTGAACTGTCCCGAAAACTCCCGGCGGCGATTCCCCGCCGAATCGGCGTTGCAAGCATCATGTAAATAAACCGAACATGAATCAAATGTACGTTACATAAAGTGCAACATAATGATGTATAATTTCATATGTTCAAAATAAAACTGCAACAAACAAATTTATATCCACTTTTTTTATTGATCCTAATTATTGACAAAATAAAAAATTTACGAAACTGATCACTACACGTCACGTTCTGAAAACGGCGACAATTGGGCTGTACACGGAGTGCCTGTCGGAGACCCATCTGATGAACCCTCGACTCCGACGCGCCTTGGGCACACGCGCCGCCACAAACGACACCGTGTACGTCGCCGTCTGCCCCGCCGCGGTGAATTTGAGCTCCCCGGGGCTGACCGACACGTCCACTCCCCGCGGCGCGGAGATGTGGACGGAGTAGGACGACGCGGCGGGGCCCACATTCGTGACCGTCCTGGTGTATGTGTGGGCCCCGCCGCCGTCCCCTAGAAACACGGAAAATGCGGGGTAGTTGAGCTGGGCCTCCGGTATTTTGGCGATGCTCCCGCAATCGACGGGCTGTTGGACGAGGACGGAGACGGATTTGGAGGGGTAGGCCAGCCCGCAGAGGTAGGGGACGTAGTCGTCGGGGCGCGTGTCGTACACGAGCCCCGGGTCGTTGGCCCTGGACGGGTTCACGTGGCCGGCGCCGGTGGCGAAGGCGTCGGCGTGGCGGAGGGTCTGGTCGGGGATCTCGCGGCCGCCGAGGTTGTGCGAGTCGGCGGTGGTCATGATGGCGGACTTGATCGCCGCGGGGGACCAGTCGGGGTGCGAGCTCCTGAGCAGGGCGGCGATGCCGGAGAGGTGTGGGCACGACATGGAGGTGCCGGAGAGGACGTTGAAGGTCATCTTCGACCCGATCGTGGCGTTGTCGAGAGCGTACGGCCAGGCGGCGATGATGCTGACCCCGGGGCCGATGACGTCGGGCTTCAGGACGCCGGGGCTGGCGATGGACGGCCCTCGGGAGGAGAATGCGGCGACGGAGGGGGCGGTGCGGTCCCCGATCACGGTCCCATGGAACACGAAGCCGGCGGTGGGCCTGGCGGTCGAGTTTATGTATGATTTGATCTCGAGCCCTGATTCGTAGTCCAGGTGGGTCGCCGGCAGGACGTGGGCGTCGGCGATCGTGGTGTACCCGCTGGTGGCGTCATTGGCGAGGATCATGGCGGCGCCGCCGGCTCTTTTTACCTCTTTCCCCTTGTCGATTCTGGCAATGCCGCCTCCCCTGTCGCAGACCACCACCTTTCCCTTGACGTTTATGTGGTTGAAGGCTCCGCGGCCGCATAGGGCGGAGGTGTTGTCGCCGTGGACGAGAGGGAGCAATTTGTGGTTCGTGTTTTCGGGCTGGTAGAGTGACTCGCCGGTGTACTCCTTCCCGCTCCCGAGCTTCGCGGTGGCCTTGATTTTCCTGTCGACGGTGCTGGCGCCGACGGTGAGGATCCACGGCGCCTCGTTCGATAACGTCCGGTGGTGGGGCCCGCTGTTCCCGGCGGAGCAGCTGACGAAGATCCCCTTCCTGACGGCGGCGAAGGCGCCCACGGCGGTGTTGTCCAGGTAAAACGGCAGGGAGCCGCCGCCGAGGGAGATGGAGAGAACGTCCACGCCCTCCTCCACGGCGGCGTCCATCCCGGCGAGCACGTCGGCTTCGGCGCAACCCACGTCGCCGCACACCTTGTACATCGCCAGGTGGGCCGACGGCGCCATCCCGACCGCGGTGCCGTTGGCGTTCCCGAGAGCCGACGCGTGATTCACGAATCCCCCGGCGGCTGTGCTCGCCGTGTGGGTTCCGTGCCCTTCCTCGTCGTACGGCTCGCCGCCGACGGAGGGATGGGTGACGAAATTCCTGGCGCCGATCAGTTTCTTGTTGCACACTCCTTCCTTGATGAATTCGCACTTGCCCTTCCACTTCGCCGGAGGAGGGTCCATCCCGGCGTCGTCGAAAGACGGGTGCGTCGGGAGGATCCCGGTGTCCAGGACGCCCACGATGACGCCCTTGCCGAAGTTGGAGCCTCTCAGGAAGCCCAAATGACGGTGCAATCCCAAGAACCTGGGAGTGTGGGTCGTGTGGAGAGACAGGATCCTCTGTTTCGCGGCGGCGAGGAACCCGTCTTTCTTAGACATTGCCTCCACCTCCTCCGCCGTCAGCCTCGCCGCAAACCCTGACGCCACATGGCGGTACCTGTGAACGATGCGATCCTCGTGCCTGACGGAGTCAGGGAGGAAGGAGTGGTACCAGTTGTGGAGATGTTGAGTGGACACGTCAGCATCGTCGACGGGCTTGGTGACGTGGACAATGTAGACGTCTAGGGTCGTCGCCGGAGCGGAACCGGCGACGGTGAAGAAGAAAGAGAGAGTCAGGAGGAGAATGGCAATGAGAGACATTGTTGGGGAGAGAGTATGATTTGGGAATTGGAAGGTTAATTAGTGTATATATAATGAGATTAGTTGAAATGTGATTTATGTATTTGCGTGATAAATTGAAATCTAATTAGCTATTGATCTGAGGAGGTTTTGACTTGGTTTAAGCATTTGTTGCTACTTCAGAGGACACACAAACTGCCTATTCCTACTGTTCACTTTATGGCGCCAAAATGATATAAAATTCCTTAATTTAATCAAGTTAGTTAGTTGAGATTAAATATTTCGAAAGATTACGTTGACTTCTTTTATAAATTGAACACTATTTTTAAAGATTGTACTTTATTTGCAATTAATATATAAAAATTAAAAAATTTATAATATTTATATTTCTTAATATTTTTAATTTAGTCTTGATATCAAAGAACGGATAAGTCTCATAGTCAACGACATGGCCCGACCTGATAACCGACAACGTAAAGTTAGGCAGAGTAGTAGGTGTGGTTTCATAGACCCGACAAGGTTCATTAAGGGTCGGGCCGACTCGATGAACATCTCTAATTGTAGGACTCGGTGATAAAAGTCAATATTACATTCTTATCTTCGTACTTGGAGATTAGATATAAAGTAAATCCTTCTGAATTCAATGTAAATAACCAAACTTTATTTGACTTCTAACCCGAGATACTTATTCTTCTATCACTTTTGTTGGTTCTTTTGATCGCTGCTGGCTGTTGATCCGAAGAAAAATAGAACTCACCTTGCATCTCAGTTGGCAATACCCTCCAGCTTTATGAAATACACTTCTGTATTGCTTCACAAGTTTCATGGCCAGTTACTTGGTAATGTTAAAGTTACAATCTAGTCTTTATATACGATCTTTAGCCGAATTCGCAATAATTTTAATAGGACTTGCCTTTTCGTCACAATTGATAATGCAAACCCTTTTACATTACCGCTTCAATGGATGGACAAGCATCAACAGAAATAATTCCTTTTGGTGAGTAGAAAGAAACTAATGCAAGAACTTCAGTTTGACTTGCAGGTTGCAACCAAGTAAATTTGAGGAAAATACAAAATAGCAAAATGATGCTTATTTGATTTGATTAATGGGTGATGTGTTTGTATTCAGATGTTCAAATCACAAAAACAAGTGTGAAAATCTATGAGAATGCCAAGCTCTTGCATGTGAGACTTAACTATACTGAAAGAGGAAAATTGAATTCAAAATTGGTTGTAAGGATTCTGTGTACCCACATCACATGTTTGTAAACATCTAACACTAACAGGCTACAAAAAGTGATAACACTCACCTCATAGGCTTTACATTACCAACCATCTCTTGAGTAAACTGCTCGCTCGGCTTAACCAATCTCATGATAAAGCTTCCAGCTCCCTCAGCAACTCAGCAGCAGCAGAATCTCCTGTTTTCTGAAACACGTCGATGAATGCATTATAAGTAACAGCGTCCGGTTTGCAACCATTCTCTACCATCTTCACTACCAACTCAACTGCAGTAGTAATGTCCTTTGATTTACAAAGCGCCTTGGTCAAAATATTATAAGTAACCACGTCAGGCTTGCAAGTTCCCTCCTCCGCCATCACCCTCAGTAACTCAACAGCAGCAGTTGTGCTCCCCTTTTTGCATAACCCACCAATAAAAGCATTATAAGTGACAACATTAGGCTTCCAACCTTCAACTACCATCTCCATTAGCAATTCAATAGCAGCACTAAAATTTCCTTTCCTACAAAACCCATGAATTATTGTATTATAAGCAACAATATCAGGCTTGGTACTTTCTCTCTCTTGCATCTCCCTCGTCAACTCAAGAGCAACATTAGTTTGTCCGGCTTTGCTAAGTCAAACAATCAAGGTGGTATAAGTGACAACATCAGGCTTGACACTTCCTCCATCTTGCATCTTCCTCATCAACTCAAGAGCGACATTAGTTTTCTCGGCTTTGCAGAGTCCATCAATCAAGGTATTATAAGTAATAACATTAGGCTTGACACTTCCTCCCTCTAGCATCTTCCTCATCAAATCAAGAGCAATATTAATTTTTCCAGCTTTGCAAAGTCCGTCAATCATGGTGGTATAAGTAAAAACATCAGGCCTGACACTTTCTGTCTCTTGCATTTCCCTCATCAACTCAAGAGCAACATCTATTTTATTGGCTTTGCAAAGTCTATTAATCAAGGTACTATAAGTAACAACATCAGCCTTGACATTTTCTCCCTCTTGCCTCTCCCTCATCAACTCAAGAGCAACATTATTTTTTTCAACTTTGCTAAGTCCATCAATCAATGCATTGTAAGTAACAATATCAGGCTTGACACTATCACCCTCTTGCATCTCCCTCAATAACTTAATAGCAGTATTAGTTTTTCCAGCTTTGCAAAGTCCGGCAATGAGTGTACTGTAGGTAACAACATCAGGCTTGACACTTTCTTCCTTTTGCATCTCCCTCATCAACTCAAGAGCAACACCTATTTTATCAGCTCTGCAGAGTTCATCTATCAAGGTATTATAAGTAACAACATCAGGTTTGGTTTTTCCTCCATCTTGCATCTCCCTCATCATCTCAATAGCAACATCAACTTTTCCGGCTTTGCAAAGTCCATTGATCAATGTATTATAGGTAACAACATCGGGCTTGACGCTTTTGTCCTCTTGCTTCTCCCTAACTCAATAGCAACATTACTTTTACCGGCTTTGCAGGGTCCGCCAATCAAGGTATTGTAAGTAAAAATATCAGGCTTGACATCTTCTCCGCCATCTTGCATCTCCCTCAGCAGCTCAAGAACAGCATTAGTGTTGCGCAGCTTGCAATAGCAGTTAATCACAATGTTAATACACAAGGTATTGGGGGAGATTTGAAGAGCAACCATCTCCTTATACAGGGATATAATTCCAGAGTATTGCTCATTAAAGCTATAGCATCCTTGACACTCATGTTCGTGCCCCTATGATTAAATTGACTTCCTCTACCGTTTTCCCTGTAACTCAATTTCTTTCTTCTACCCATATCCATGCTCACAGTCACGGTAAAGGGCTTGTTGATTTGAGATCGATAACGAAACCTCATTGTTCTTGATGAAACAGCACTTGGAGGGAAATTGACGAAAAGCAAAGGCGCTGTAGCAGAAATGGAAGGGGTAGGAGAAGGAACTGACCTAGAACCGTAGCAAGATGTTGGGATCTCCATTATCGTCTTCGTCTATATTGATCTTCTGGTTTTTGGGTTAAGACCTTAACGCAGAAATGATCCAAATGGATATGGATATGATATTGGTTTGTGTGAGGATCCTATCATATTTGCAATGGAAACAAGGGTAAATGAATTTTGGTACATGAGTTTTGATTTAGATTAGAGGAAATTTCACTTAGCCTATCTGTGAAAGATCACTTTTTCACTTACCACCATCAGAAGATAAAATTGGTCTATGGAGCACCTGAATTTCTCGACTTTTGCACTTAACCATAACGGTGTCAACTAAAAAGTGAAAAGTCTAAAATGTCCTCTATTACCTTCTCAATTTCTTTAATAGATGAAGGGTATTTTTGTCTTTTCATTTACACAAATAAAAAATTAATTTAATAATCTAAAAATACAATTTTACCCTTAAATGAATAATAATTATAACTAATGGATGGAGGATATTTTAGTCTTTTCATTTAAACAAATTAAAAATTAAAATGAAAGATTAAATGACAAAAATATCCATGTGGGAGGAGGAGGAGGGCTGGTCGGAGGTGGAGGTCGGGGTGGGCTGCTACTCTTGGTTTCGTCAACGGAGCTCGAACCAGTGGGCACGAGAAGGGGCTGGGCTGAAGGAGGGAGGGAGGCGGAGGGTCGAAGCTCGGTCGAAGATGGGGGAGCTGTGTGGAGGTGGCCGGTGGGTGGAGGTCGCGTCGGCTCTGGGCGGAGATGGGTGGAGGTCGAGAAGGGTCGGAGCTCGAGCTCGGCTCTGGCGGAGGTCGAGCTTTGATATGCTCGAGCTCGGCTCTGGGCGGAGGTCGAGCTTCGATCTGCTCGAGCTCGGCTCTGGGCGGAGGTCGAGCTTTGATACGCTAGAGCTCGGCTCTGGGCGATCAGCCCGACCCCACCTCTCTCCCTTCGTCCAGCCCTCTCTTTTCCAGCCCAGCCCAGCCCGACCTCCACCTCCGCCCTCCTCCTCCGTCCACTTTCTCAAAATGGTCAAAAGTACAACTGGTGCACTTGGTGGGGTCCTTGACGACGCCCATGACGGTGAGGACTGTTGCCGGGGAGCCTTGTCGGAGGTGGCTCCGCCGGCGACAAGCTAGAGCGGTGGAGGAGAGAATAAAGGTTGAAGACAGGGATATTTTTGTGATTTCACATTTTGTTTTAACTTGTGTAAATGAAAAGACAAAAATATCATCCATCCATCAGTTATAATTATTATTCATTTGAGGGTAAAATTGTATTTTTAGATTATCAAATTAATTTTTTATTTGTATAAATGAAAAGACAAAAATACACTCCATCCATTAAAAAATTGAGAAGGTAATAGAGGGCATTTTGGACCTTTTAACTTTTGAGTTAACATCGTTATGGCTAAGTGCAAAAGTCGACAACTTCAGGTGCTCCATGGACCAATTTTATCTTCTGATGGTGGTAAGTGAAAAGGTGATCTTTCACAGGTGGGTTAAGTGGAATATCCCTTTTAGATTATTATTAAGGGAAAATTTCAATAACCCCTTAAATATACACGAGTCTCACATGCACTTCCTTAAGTATAAAATTAATTTGATGTGCTTTAAGTATCAAAAAGTTACACTTTGCTCTTTTCCGTTAACTTTTATAAAAATTATGTTAAGTTTTTTGTGAAATGATGAAAATATCATTGAATCTGAAAAATTAAAATAAATAAAAATGATCTTGAACTTCTTTTTATCTAATTATTTTTACAAAAACAAAGAATAAAAAAATATTTTAGTATTTTTTTTATAAATATTTATAAAAATTAAAATTTTTATACAAGAAATTTTTAAAAACTCTTTTTACTACTAACATAATTTTATTCTTTATTTTGTACAACGAGAAAATTAAAAAAAAAGTTCAAAATCATTTTTACTTGTTTATTTTAATTTTTCAGATACAAGGGTATTTTCGTCATTTCTCAAAAAACGTAATAGAATTTTTTTTAAAGTTAACTTAAAAAGATAAAGTGGGAGTTTTTGACACTTTACCCAACTCTCAGATTGATTTTGTACTTAAGGGGTTCATGTGAGACTCGTGTATAGTTAATGAGGGTTATCTGGAATTTTCTCTTTTATTAATGGAGGTGGAGAAATGAAAGAGTGAGAAAAAAAATCACATGACTGGGGAAGAAAGAGAAATGGCGAGGTGTGGAAAAAATGACAACATTTAAAAATTTAAAACAAAAGTAAGGGTATTTTTGTGTTTTAACCTCAATTTTGGATGAAGTTGGACGGAAATTAACAGAAAATACCCAAGTGAGATAATAGCCAAAGTGAGGGGGTGCAGTGAGAAAAATAATTCTAAGAAGTGTTAGGTGGGATTATGCTTATTGCATGGGGTGCTGGGTGAAACTATCCCAAATAATATGATGATAGTAGGATAAAAATGATGTCATTTTCAAATTCAACTTCGTTAAAGTAAACGTTAGTTTTTTGGGATTGAAACTTTTGGAGACTATGATGCGACGATGTTTGGATTGTGTCCGTCAACATTTTCATGTATGGGATACGACGTTGTATTGGTAATTATCCTTATAGTTAGGGTTGTTCAAACCCGAATCCTCAAACTAAAAACTAGACTGGTTATTTCGATTATTAAATTCTAGAATCGATACCTGATACGGGGATGGCTATAAAAATAAGTAGAACGGGATGAATTTGAATTTATTTTGGTGGATTCTAGGGATTGAAGATTTCGATCGAATAATGTGTAGGAATGAATGAGAAAATAAGATAGAGGTAGAGAATTGGGTAGTGTTTTGAGGAATAGAACCGCCATTTAGCCGGGTGTAGGCTAAGATAAGGTTTAACCGCCACTTAACCGGGTTTTAGGCTAAGATAAAGTTTCCACGCCACACCTAGGATCCTCGGCCTAAGGTGATAAGTATAACAAGACAAAGTCTCAAGCACAAAGCTATAATTTTTATTCTCTCAAATCTGAATTTTTCAAGAGACAAAGCCCCTTTAAATACATGTAGTTAGGAAATAACAACTAGGAACTACAAAAAGAAATGACAAACTAGAAACTAAGATATTAGGAAATAACAATTTGGAAAGTAGATCTACTTGAGCTACAAGCCACTTATTCTAGAAACTAAATATTAGGAAATATAAAATAGGCAATTAAAAAGTGTTGGACACATGTGCTTAAATTCGTTAATGCCCTTGCATCAAACCCCCAAAGTTGCGAAAAGAGACTTGTCCTCAAGTCTTTGCCATTGTAAGGATGTAGATCTTTATAATTGAAGATATAAGACATTTCACACTCATTTGGACATTCTCCATTGTTCTCGAACAATATCCTCAAGTCTCCACCAGCGTCGAAAGGGCGTAAATCAGATATATTAAATGTTGTCATTAATTGATCTCCAACATCAAACGGACGCCAATCAGCTGCATTAAAAATAACTAATTTATATGCACGGAAGTTGACGTATTTCACAAGTTCCTTTTCCTTCCATTTTTCACCATCTTTTCCTATTCGCATATGGGAAAGAGAATATAATTTCCTTCATCATGCACAAGAGAGTATTTGTTGGATACTTCCTCATGCTTATCTCCTTGATCGAATTGCCACAATTGTCCATCTCGCTTTGGATTTATGTCACATAAAAACAGATCTTCATAATTAGGAGTGCTTGACAAACTCAACGCATGCTCCCTTATTTTTGTCGTGATTTCATCATCGAGCTCTTGTAATATATATGTCTTAAGGTGTTTATTTGTTGGCATCTCCAATTTGTCAGGGAGAGAAATATTACCAACAATAGTGAAAAATTCCTTTTTAACAATAAAGTTGTGTACCTTGTGTTGAACATGACAGCCAGTTTGAAAGATGTGTGATTTATTCTTTTATTGATATTCTTTCGCTTGGATATTCATAGATCTCGATACAATTGATAGCTCTTCTTGAACAATACATGTGTCACATGCATCATCTTTTAAAGTTGATTTGAATCCAGCTACCAATTTATCGTCGGTTTTAATAACAGTTTCTTCTCGCGACACCATCGATCCTTTGATTATGCCTTGATTTTCAGTGTGATCTATGCATGTTCCTTTGATGTGAAACATGTTGGTTCTCAACACATCAGCCTCCCTCGTAGGATTCAGACTCAATTTGAGACTTTCTTGCATGATTAAAGAATGCTCTTGATCCACACGTGAATACACGACATCGTTTGCCTTGAATTCAACAATGTTTTCATCATAGTTCTCATCGAGCATGTCATCTTCACTTCCCACATGTCCATCTTCCACGAGTTAAACCACTCTTTGATTAGGACACTCAGACGTAGTATCCACTGAACCTTGGCAATTAAAATAATTAAGTTTATTTGAAGAGTTTCCAAGGTTTACCTCATATACTTCAATTTCTACTTTTGGCTTGCTAGTTGTACTTGCTTCATATGGTTCTTTTGCCACACAATGCTTGGCTTCAACAAATCTTCGAGATGCGTTAATTCTTCTCTGCTTGTTTTGAGCTTCAACTTTTAGTGCATACTTGATCACATCATTCAATGCGTAGTAAAGTTTTAGATCGACCACTTTTGCGATGTCCCAATTTAGACCATTAATGAAACGATTGATTGAATGCTTCTCAACTTCTCTTACTTCGGCTTTCATCATCAAGGTCTCAAATCTAGTAACATACTCCTCTATGTACATGCTTCCTTGTCTCAACTTCTGCAATTTGAGATACACCTCATGCTTGTAGGTAGATGGAGAATATTTGCTCGTTAACTTTTTTCTCATCTTATCCCATGTTACGATCTTGACACGGTCATATCTTTCGCGTTGTCTTCTGAGGTTGTCCCACCAATCTGAAACGTGTTTTCTCAATCTTACAGCCACTAGCTTTACTTTCCAATCCTCAGGTGCTTTAGTATAATGGAACACCCTCTCTATGGTGCTCAACCACTCTAGGAATTGATCTTCATTCACGCAGCCTTCAAACTTCAGGATTTTTAGCTTTGACATGTTAGTGTAGGCAAAATATTCCTTATCCGGCCTCCTCTCATAGAAATCACGATCTTCATAATGAGTTTGATTTTCTCTAGATTTGTCATGCTCATTATACCTCCTTGTCACACCTCTATTTGATTGGGCGTGAGATTGAAACTTCTCTTGTTGCATGAATTCTCTTTAAAATCAAATATTTGACCTTGGCGTGATTCTCTCGCATTACCACTCACATGAATAACCTTTTTGGAATCACTACCGCGCCCTACGTGCTCAAGAAGTTTCTGAACTTGTAGTTCGAGATAATTAATACGCCTCTGCTCATCAGACAATGATTTACTGTCATCCTCCCCGCCATTAGCAACGCCTGTAGATTTACCACCAGCCATCCAACCAGTGCTCTGATAACACTTGATACGGGGATGGCTATGAAAATAAGTAGAACGGGATGAATTAGAATTTATTTTGGTGGATTCTAGGGATTGAAGATTTTGATCGAAGAATGTGTAGGAATGAATGAGAAAATATGATAGATGTAGAGAATTGGGTAGTGTTTTGAGGAATAGAACCGCCACTTAGCCGGGTGTAGGCTAAGATATGGTTTAACCACCACTTAGTCGGGTTTTAGTCTAAGATAAGGTTTCTACGCCACACCTAGGATCCTCGGCCTAAGGTGATAAGTAGAACAAGATAAAGTCTCAAGCACAAAGCTATAATTTTTATTCTCTCCAATCTGAATTTTTCAAGAGCCAAAGCCCCTTTAAATACATGTAGTTAGGAAATAACAACTAGGAACTACAAAAAGAAATAACAAACTAGAAACTAAAATATTAGGAAATAACAATTTGGAAATTAGATATACTTGAGCTACAAGCCACTTATTCTAGAAACTAAATATTAGGAAATATAAAATAGGCAATTAAAAAGTGTTGGACACATGTGCTTAAATTCGTTAATGCCCCTGCATCAATACCATACCAGTAATTGTGTCAAACCTAAAATTAATCGATTGGTTTTATTGGTCGGTTTTTCAGTTCAAATCGTACGAGTTTTAAGTTAAATTTGGTCCTCAAAATAATAAGAATTTGGGCCCAAGAGGTCCAACAAGCAGAGCCCTCGATGTCCTGACTGGTTGTGGAATCAGGATGAGAGTAGTGTCGTCGTGTGGAGAAGAAACAATCGCTCCTGGCGGAGAAGCGTCATCGTGCGGCATTTTTGAAAACCCAAGAGCAGTGAGGGCTCTAAGTGTGTTAAATGTGCGAGTTTTAAGTAGTTATGGATCGTCAAATCAAGTTTGTAAGCGAAGAATTGAGAAATTTTGAAAATTTAAGAAAGTGAGTATCGTATTAGGTGACCATTCTATAGATCCACAAGTTAAGATGAGGAGAGAATGTATGCTAGGATGAGTGAGAGGAGTGAGTGGACACAAGTTACAACACGTGAAAGAATGAGGGATGTCCATCTATGAAGATCAATGGCTAATATAAAGCTATGTTTGTGATGCTAAACTATATATAATTCAATCGAGTAACCGCGATTTCTTATAGATTAAACCGAAACCAAATGGATTTCTTCTGCTTCTTGATTTTAAAAACCGAGACCGGTTCAAACTCTTCAAAGTTTATCAATTTTGATTCTAGTCGATTTCTTGGTATATTTTGAGCAACCCTTCTTACAGTTGTTTCTTAATACATCTAATGCCAAATAAACCATGTCTTACTGACAAACATATACATAACCCATTTCTTTGCACGTCTTAGGTCTCTATAAATTATATTTATTTCATTTTACTTTTATTTGGGATAATGACACTTTGTTACATTTAACTATATCGAAACTTTCATACCCTAACTATTTTTGTCTCTTTTTTAGTACCCTAACAAACTTTTTGTGACAATTTATGCTAAAATGACTAAAATACCTCTGATTTAAGAAATCAAAATAACTAGTCCAATATAATTTATCAAACCATATTTGAAATGGTTCAAATTTAATTTCATATTTTTAGGCATAATTGTATTTGCATCTTAAGTACAAATCAAATTGAACCAACTTAATTTATAGTTTATTACACCAAGGGTAGTTTAGGTATTTTAGACATTTTAAAGGTAGGTTGTCAAAAAAAATTGTCAGGTACTAAAAAAGAGAGAAAAATATTTAAGGTATGAAAGTGTTATTTTACTATAGTTAAGTGTATCAAAGTGTCATTATCCCTTTTTATTTTGCGGAACAAGTTTAAATAAAAATATTGTATATATCATCAAAAATTATATAAAAAAATAACAAAGACCAATCAAAGATTAACCAGACAAATAGTAAATTTTTACACCATTGCCATGACATTATTTTGGCACTAAACATTGCACAAGCATGGTAATCACAATTGGAAAAGTTCCCACCTCCCAATCCAACAGAGAGCCCAATTAATTCCACAGGAGAACATTACACATCATTTAATCCGAATAAAGGTTAAAACTACAATTTAACAGGGTTGGTAAAGTTTTTCTACCCTACACAAACAACATTAGCCTCCCAACATCAAATACTCTTCCAGCAGTACACCTAAGACCTTTACTCACTTCCTCTTCTTCGTTGGTGGCTGAGGAACCTCATCGTCATCATCCTCATCTTCCTCGTCCTCTTCATCATCCTCGTCATCGTCGTCTTCGCCATCGTCACCATCTTCGTCGTCATCATCATCTTCTCCGTCATCACCTCCTGCTTTACCATTGACTTCGGGGTCGTCATCTGGATCCCCTTCCTCCTCGCCTCCCTCTTCACCTGAAAAATCTTCATCTCCCGCGTCATCATCATCATCATCCTGCTCCTCAGCGTCGTCATCATCATCATCCTCACCATCGTCCTCTGTGTCACTCCCGTCTTTGTTTTCAGGACCGGGCTTTTGCTTCTTGTGAAGTTCCTCTAAAGGAAATCTACAAAATGGAATTGCATTCATTCACCAACTTCAGACTTGCCCACAAATAAACATTAATAATTGCATTCACCAACTTTCATACAAAAGAGTTTCACATTCAACATACCTCTCATCAATTGCAGTCAAACACGGTGAATTGCTATTAACCATAAATCCAGTCTGGAAGAAAAAAAAAACTCAGGTCATGACAGTAAGAGGGCATAAACATGTACAGACACAATAAAATATAAACCGTACGGCAGCAATAATAAGTCATTTTTGCAGGTAACGTCATTGTCATCACTTAAAGCCAAACATTCAATATCGTCTATAGTTTATCAATAATTGCAAATCAAATATCATAGAACCACAAAAGTATACAGGAGAACACATTCAACAGGGCATACTCATCACGATATTACAGAAAATAATAAGTGACCAAACCCTGAGTATATAAGAAAGGAGATAGACATGACAAAATATGTACATGTTGCTTACATTCCAAACTCAAACCCTCTTTAGGAGTTTTATATAATAAATAAATGCATATGTGGAAAAATTGGTTCTATTTGATTTTCTGTTTTTTAAGCTCAAAAAAATGCTTCAACTGTAAAAAGAATAACACTATGACACTACAAAAAATGAACATCACCAAACCCCTTCTATCTGCATTATGTTGTTTCGGAAAGGTGAAAAAGAAACAAAATATGTTTTGCTAAGGAAAGAGAGAGAGATCTACCTATCTTTTTGTTTAGGTAAAGAAGAAAATAAAATGAATTTCTTTCCAGAAAAAATCTTTTTCAATCCCCTAAGTATGAAATACCTGATTTTCACCAAATATGATATCCAAAACAAGGAGAAGACGTTATAGATTCCATTGAGCAAGCAAGCCTTAATGCATAAACTTTATAGCATTCATATAGTAAAGGAAGAACAATTCTAACTGAAAGCAACCAACGTCACATCATTATTTATCATTACAAAAGGCTAAGAACCCTGTTCAAGCGACAAGTAAAATTCATTCAAAAAATAAACCTCACACATGAAAACACTTGTCTGCATTAAGTACACAATAAATTTCAATTTTCATAACAAGCAAGCACTATAGGCAACACCACAAAACTACGACGATGCTTAAGTTGCCTATTAACAAAAGCGATGATAAATCTCAAGCACTACACACATTACTATTACGAAAAAAAATAGTAGTTCTCAAAAACTGAGTCCCTAGTTCTTGTGGTTTCTCAGTACTAAGCCAAACAGCCCTCCTTGCCAGGCAAAACCCTAATTCCACAACTGAACAAACCTTTACCCTAAATTCCAAAATCAGGTGGAAATTTCAACTTTGTGTCTTTCACAGTGTGAGTGAAGTACCAGCAGAGAACAGGGAAAATAAAAATAACAATAACAAAAGGTACATCTACAGAAGCAAAAGCACAAGAAAAACATATGTAAAAACAGCAAAAAAATTATCCAGAATGGTAAAACAAGACATGAAATTGAAACCCTATTGCCTAGAAAACAGGAGAAAAATGTTAAAGAAACGAAATGGGCAAGTGGGCTGAGAAAAAGATGTACCGCCATGAGAAGTAAAGCAAGAGACTTTCGAGCAGCAGCTAAAAAGGTGTCGACCACCACAGCCTCCATGGCTGAGCAAACCCACAACGCATTCTCCACAGAAATGAGATTCTCCACCTCCATTGTAGCCGAAATGACCCACAACTCCTCTGCTCTGCTTCTGCTGTGAGAATCGAGCACAAAAGCCAGACAATTTTTTAGAGCGAGAAACAAACAAAAAAGGACACTGACGAAGAAGAGGAGCGATGAGAGAGAAATAACAGAGAAGAGCAGAGACCTGTTTGGGTTGTGGTCAGGGGTTGGGCTTGGCTACGGTTGGGTTAGGTCAGGGTCAACCATAAACCGATACTGAATAAAACAAATCGATACTGAATAAAACAAATCGAAACTAAAAGCTTTTCCATTTTTCATTGATTGAAGAGACGACATTGGAACTCACAGAACCCTAACTATGATAACTACGCTAATTAACTTAATTATAGACAGATTACTCAAATTCGATGCCATCTTCCTCTTTTTCCTTTCCTTTTAATGTTGTTCTTGCCTCTCCTGGCTCTCGTGCTCGCCTCCCTCCTTCCTGCACCATTTCTGTCCGTTGTACCATTTTCAGCAAATCTCAGAGACGTACAACGGCTATTTCGACAGCCACTCCGATCGCGCCATCTGTGCCTAGCTCGTCC
Source organism: Geranium rotundifolium (assembly GCA_963920655.1). NCBI lineage: Eukaryota > Viridiplantae > Streptophyta > Magnoliopsida > Geraniales > Geraniaceae > Geranium > Geranium rotundifolium. The sequence goes on from OY987322.1 coordinate 4,815,906, forward strand.
AGTAGCGTCGTCACACATGTCGTCGTCTCCGTGGCTCACTTACTCAAAACGCTGCGTTTCCTTCTTCATCACTTACTCACACGACGTCGTCTCCTCTTCGTTTTATTACCCCGAGCCCATCATTCTTCTCTCTGGTTTTGTAAGTCATTGAGAAGCATGACAAACCTCCCTCCTTAGCAAGACTTGTCCTCAAGTCTTGAACTGCAAGTCAATCTCAGGGAACTGAGATCGAATCACAGTTGCATCTTCCCATGTGGCGTCTTCCGGAGTTGATCTCGACCACTGTACCAGATATTGCACCACTGCTGCATTGTCCCTCTTGATCCTTCGAGTTTGCAGTATAAGTTGAGGCATTACCTTGATCTGTCCTTCTTCATTGATGTCTGGAAGTTGATCCACCAAGAGGTTTCGATGCCCCAACTGTTTCTTCAGCAATGATACATGAAAAACTGGGTGAATCTTGGACTCTTCAGGCAACCTTAGCTTGTAAGCTACTGTCTCCATCTTCTCAATGATCTGATAGGGTCCAAAAAATCTAGCTGCTAGCTTCTGGTTTTTTCTGATAACTATTGAGCTCTGCCTATAGGGGTGAAGCTTCAGGTACACCCAATCTCCTACCTCAAAGACCCTCTCAGTCCTATTTTTATCAGCAAAGTGTTTCATCCTTGCTTGAGCTATCACCAAATTTTCCCTAATGATTTGATCAACATCAGCTCTTTGATTCACAAACTCTTCCACTGTTGCAACATTAGATCTGATTTCTCTCAGCCCCATGACAGGAGGTTTGTAGCCATATAAAACCTCAAATGGTGAAGATTTTAGAGAGTTATGGTAGTTGGTGTTATACCAAAACTCTGCTAGATTCAACCATTTCTTCTATTTCTTGGGAAATTGATGAGTGATTACTCTGAGGTAGTTCTCTAGGCACTGATTAACCCTCTCAGTTTGTCCATCACTCTGGGGATGGTAAGCAGTAGATAGCTTGAGAGACACCTCTATAACTTTGAAAATCTCTTGCCAGAAGTTGCTGGTGAAGATTTTGTCTCTATCTGATACTATGTTTACTGGCAGTCCATGGAGCTTGTATACATTATCCAAGAATGCTTGAGCCACTGTCAAGGCAGTAAAAGGATGGTGAAGTGGTATAAAATGAGCATATTTTGAAAATCTGTCCACAATCACCATGATGCACTCACTACCCCCAGAACTAGGCAGTCCTTCTATAAAATCCATTGAGATATCAGTCCAGGGAGTGTTAGGTATAGGGAGTGGTTGTAATAGGCCTGGATATTTGACACTCTCAGATTTGCACCTCTGGCAAACATCACATTCTTGCACAAATTTCTTGATTTCTTTATCCATATCAGGCCAGAAAAAATAACTTTTAACTCTTTTCTGAGTAGCCAAGATACCTGAATGGCCCCCTAAGGTTGAACTGTGTAATTCTGCCATGACTTGTTGCCTAATGTTGCCTCCATGCCCTAGATAAATCTTGTTGTGACAAATGATCATTCCCTGCCTCATGTGATGGTCTGGCAGAGAGTTTGGAGATATAGCTAATTGCATCACAATGCTCCTTGCTGCTAAATCCTCTTCATAGCTGTCTGCTACTTCTTGCATCCAAATAGGTATGATCACAGTGGTGTTTCTCATTTCTGCTTCTGGTAATCTTGATAGAGCATCTGCTACCACATTCTCTTTACCTTTCTTGTACTCAATTTTGTAGGATAGCCCCATCAATTTGGCCAACCATTTTTGTTGGAATGTAGTGGTTAATCTCTGCTCCATCAGGTGTTTCAAACTTTCCTGATCAGTTCTAATAGTGAACTGACTATTTTCAAGATAAGGAGCCCATTTCTGCACACAAGTGATGATGGCCTTTAGCTCCTTCTCATAAGTAGACAGTTTCATATTTTTAGGACCTAGAGCCTTGCTCATGAAGGCAATAGGCCTGCCCTCTTGCATCAGCACTCCCCCTATGCCATGCTCACATGCATCAGTCTCTACAGTGAATGGCAATTTGAAATTTGGGAGCCTCAATATTGGAGCAGTAGTCATAGCTTCTTTTAATGCTTCAAAGCTATTCTTTGCCTCTTCAGTCCAATTGAAACCATCCTTCTTCAGTATGTTGGTGAGGGGTTTAGCTATAATTTCATAACCCTTTATGAACCTTCTGTAGTAGCCAGTTAGGCCTAGGAACCCTCTTAATCCTTTTAAATTCCTAGGAAATGGCCAAGACTTCATGGCTTCAATCTTGTGAGGGTCTGTAGCCACTCCCTTTGCTGAAATAATATGCCCCAGATATTCAACCTCAGGTTTACCAAAACTGCACTTGCTAATCTTGGCAAATAATTTGCTGTCTCTCAACTTCTGTAGCACAAGCCTCAGATGCTCTATGTGATCTTTTTCATTCTTGCTATAAACTAGGATGTCATCAAAGAACACTAGAGCAAATTTCCTTAAGAATTCTTGTAACACTTGGTTCATCAATGCTTGAAATGTAGCAGGAGCATTAGTTAAACCAAATGGCATTACCTTAAACTCATAATGGCCTTGGTGTGTCTTGAAAGCAGTTTTGTGCTCCTCACCTTCCTTCAATCTGATTTGATGGTAGCCTGATCTGAGATCAATTTTGGAGTAAATTGAGCTCCCATGTAACTCATCTAACAGCTCCTCTACTGTAGGTATTGGAAATTTATCCTTTATGGTTTGAGCATTCAACTGTCTAAAGTCTACACACAGTCTCCAACTACCATCTTTCTTTCTGACCAGTAGTATTGGAAATGAGTAAGGGCTCCTGCTAGGTCTAATAATTCCATCACTGAGCATCTCTTGAATCATCTTCTCTATAACAGCCTTTTGTTGAAAACCATACTTGTAGGGTACTAGAGAGGGTGGTTGGCTTCCTTCCTTCAGTGGTATTGTGTGATCATGATCCCTTCTAGGAGGTAGTCCTTTTGGCTCCTGAAACAAATCTGTAAATTCTTCCAACACCTTCCTGATGCCTTCACTAGTGACCTCAGTCACTGATTTTGCATCAATTGGAAAAAATTGTCCAATGTAGAGGGTCTCTCCCCCATTCAATTCTCTACATACATCATGGAGTTTTATTAAAGCTGGAATTTCTGATCTGGGGTCTTCTCTCAGTATAATTTCTCTTCCCTCCCAGTTAATCTTGATGGCCCTATGCTCATAACTGAAAGTGATTGGATCTATGGTTTTGATCCAATCAACTCCCAGCACCATATCACTATTGCCTATAGGCATCACTCTAAACTCCCAAACAAACCATATCTCCTCCATTTGCCACCTGATAGCACAGTATGAATCAGAGATAAACTGCCCCTCATTGCCCATTCTGATAAGTATGCTAGGAGCAGGATAAATTTCTAAGCATAGGACTCTTGCAGTTTGATTGTCTATAAAAGAGATGGTGGCTCCTGTGTCAATCAGTATAGATATGATCTTACTTCTTATTTTACCTCCCACTCTTATAGAAGAGTCATATCTGGGTCCTCCAATTGCAAAAAGCCTCTCTTCAGGTAGATTCTCCATTTCTCTCTTCTCATTTGTTGTCTGGCCTGGTGATTCATTTTCCCCTTCCTTCCCCTTGGTTGCTCCAGTTTCATCAAGTTCCTCATCTGTCTCTAGCCCCAGCTCTTCTTCATCTCCATTTCTAAGCATGAATAATTGTTTTTTGTTAGGGCAGTCATGATCCCTACTCCATTTAGCTGGACATGTGAAGCATAGCCCTTTCTTTTTTCTTTCTTCCATGTAGGCATCACTGATTTTTGGAAAAGCAGTTGAGTTGCTAGCTCTTGGTCCTCCTTCTATTCTGAGAGTTTGATTTCTAGCTCCAGGAAGTTGAGGTCTTTGCTGTTTTGAATTATTATTATCCCACTGACTTGATATTTGTCTTGGCTTTGTAATCCATTGAATTTGCTGAAACTTAAGCTCCTCAAACCTGGCCATCTGCATGGTTATGGCCAGAGTCTGTGGGTTGAGCATCCTGATTCCTGGCCTCAAGTAAGGCTTCAGCCCCCCAATATAGTTGGATATGAAGTAGTTTTCTCCTAGAGTTGGATTCCTGGCTATCATGAGCCCCCTCAATTCTTCATAATTGCTTTCATAATCTTCTACATTTCCCTTTTGTTCCAAGTGCTTAAATTCAGCAAAAATGTCCTCATGGCCTAAGGAACCAAATTTCCACAACATGTCTCCACAGAGCTGCTCCCAAGTAGTCCATTCTCTACCAATGATGTAGTCAGCAAACCACACCTCAGCCTTTCCCTTAAAATGAAGAGCTGCTAAACTCACTCTTTGTTCTAGAGGGGTTTGACAGTAGAAAAAATGAGCTCTACACCTCCTGATCCAAGCCCTCACCCCCAAACCATCAAACTCAGGAAAGTTTCGGGTTGTAGTCCTTACCAATGGTTGAATATTTCTGTCAAATGGAAGAGCCTGGACCTCTGGTGCTTGGTTTGGCCTGAAATGAGCCTCATTCCTTCCCTCCCTAGGTCTCTCTCTCTGTTGGTTTGGTTCCAGTAGTAGTGGATGGTTGAAGGCCCTGTGGGTATTGACAGTGTGAGTTCTACTCTCCCTCTCTCTTGAGTCTTCCTCCAGAGTTGGTAAGATCTGGTGAAGAGGTGTGAACATACTGTCCTTCCCTCTTTCTTGCCTCAATGATTCCTGAGACCCTCCTCCCTCCATATTGGTTTGGTTTGTCTTCAAGCTCTCCTTCTCCAACAGTGCTTGAATCATCTGCCTGGTGGCTTGACTCTCTTGGCTGGCTCTATTCTGCATCTCAGCCAGTTGTAGAAACTGTGCTTTGGTGTCTTGTGCCAGTTGAGTTACATCCTTGTTAACTTGACTTAGTGCTCCAGAAAGTTGATTTTTGACCTCCTCAGCTTGTTTCTGGCCTGTATCTATGGCTTCCGTTGCTGCCTCCATTCTTGTTCTAATCTCCTCCATTTTCTCTTCATTTGTGGTTACAGCACCCCTTAGCTCACTCATCTGTCGCCTGAGGTCGGCAATCGCCTCGTCTTGACTTGCAGCTCCCTTGGCCATGGTAGGAGGATCAGCCTCTGATACCAATTGTTGTGATTCAGACACAATCGATACTGAATAAAACAAATCGCAACCAAAAACTTTTCCATTTTTCATTGATTGAAGAGACGACATTGGAACTCACAGAACCCTAACTATGATAACTACGCTAATTAACCTAATAACAGACAGATTACTCAAATTCGATGTCATCTTCCTCTTTTTCCTTTCCCTTTAATGTTGTTCTTGCCTCTCCTGGCTCTCGTGCTCGCCTCCCTCCTTCCTGCACCATTTCTGTCCGTTGTACCATTTTCAGCAAATCTCAGAGACGTACAACGGCTATTTCGACAGCCACTCCGATCGCGCCATCTGTGCCTAGCTCGTCCAGTAGCGTCGTCACACCTGTCGTCGTCTCCGTGGCTCACTTACTCAAAACGCTGCGTTTCCTTCTTCATTACTTACTCACACGACGTCGTCTCCTCCTCGTTTTATTACCCCGAGCCCATCATTCTTCTCTTTGGTTTTGTAAGTCATTGAGAAGCATGACATTCTCCACCTCCGTTGTAGCCGAAATGACCCACAACTCCTCTGCTCTGCTTCTGCTGTGAGAATCGAACACAAAAACCAGACAATTTTTTAGAGCGAGAAACAAACAAAAAAGGACACTGACGAAGAAGAGGAGCGATGAGAGAGAAATAACAGAGAAGAGCAGAGACCTGTTTGGGTTGTGGTCAGGGGTTGGGCTTGGCTACGGTTGGGTTAGGTCAGGGTCAACCATAAACCGGTTTGGGTACGTTCCTGATGGGAAAATGTTATGTCCAGTCAATATCTCTTTCTTGTTATTTTTTTATTAATTTACTCTAACTTTATTTTTGAAAAATGACAATAATGCTCCTATTATAAAATTTATTTTAAATTCAAAAATTAATCAAATTTATTTTTAATCAAGATATGAATATTAATTAACATTACAATTCACATGATTATTTTTTGTTTAATTGTTATTTTTATTATTTAATATTTAGTTTTGAGTAATTAAATATTTTTTAATTTAGGGGCAATTTAAACATTTCAAGCATTAGCTAACTCTACCAGTATGGATAGTGATACGAATATAAATTGTATCGTTCTAAATTACTACAATTTAAAGTAAATTGTAATGAAACGAAACAAAACGAAAGTCATGTCGAGTACATCGTAGAGAAATGTAATTTTCCCAATAGATTATTTTGATTAGTTTCGTAAATTTAATTTTTCATTAAACATAAAATATTTCTTACTTTCACTTAATTTATCATATTGTTGATAAAGTCTGATCGGCCGAATACATGCTCTTAATTTTATCTTATAAGGATATAATTAATAAATATATATAATATATCACATATTAGATAAATTACGTATTCTTCATCGTAACTTAATTTTATGTAGTGTCTTATTTTATTTTAACTCCAAGAAAATATTTTAATTTGCTTTGGAATATTGCCCATACATCTGATAGCTCTTACTTTTATGAGGGGAAATTGCAAAAAACAAATGTGATTTTCACTTTATATTAGTTGACTAAAAAATTATATAAATCTTTTAATCATTCCAAATTTTCAATCGAGTACCCTTAACTAAAAAACATTGTACATCTCTTAAAATAATTTAAAATGGGTTTCCCAAAAAAAATCTCATTTCAGTGTATTCAAATAGTGATTTTGCTAATTACCGATAGTTGAAAACCTTAATTGGGTGTGGCGGCATGTACCCTTCTCTTAGGGTTTGTTTCGTCACAATTGGGCGAAATCTCGTGGCGCCGATCTCCTGTGGGTGTTGACGTCTACGTGGTGCGACGGTAGGAGTAGAGCTCCTGTGAAGGTAGATCTGGATCTAATGGAGGCATGGTCAGGTGGTAGATCGGGTTTTGATGGAGGCGAGGTCGGGTGATTTGGGGAAGGGCTGAGACGGGCGAGGCTGGAGTTGCAGATGGGTCGTGCATGGGTTGCGACGGCGGAGCATGAAGGACTGGGGGGTTTTGTTTTTGGTTGGTTGGTAGGCCGATACTGGGAGAGAACCGGAGTTATCTGGCGTCGGTGGGCAGACCCATGCAAACATACCGAACTAGAGGGGCTCGGCTTGCACAAGATTCAATACGTGTCTTTTTTGGGATCGGTACTAGAAGGAAACCGAGGGGGGGGGGGGGGGTCGATGGGTTGATCCGGTTAAACCCAATGAGCTGAGAGGATTTGAATTTCGCGATACCCATATTGATTGCAGGGCTGATCGAGGAAGCTGATTTAAGTTGGTCTGCAGTAAGATCACATGGTTTCTCCATCCGTATGAGTTGGAGGCCGTGCAGAGAGGCTAACTGGTTTGAGTCGATTGGTCTCCAAAATTATCAGAGATGTATGTGTAAATCATTTCGCAGCAAGATCACGGGTTTCTCCACCCGTATGAGTTGGAGGCCGTGGCTCTACATAATGTTAAACGGGTCGAGCTGAACAACTTTGGAGGAATCATTAGCGAACGGTGTTGCGTATTATATAATATCGAAACTTTTGTTCCTTGTGGCTCACGAATTGACCATATTTATTTTAACTAACAGTAGTTAGGATTATGGTGAGGGTTCTGTCCTACCATCTGTACCTTTAGATGTCCGGCTTGATGTCAAGTCTGTTGCTATTTAATTAATAAAATTCGTTTTTCCTTAAAATAATAGTGAATTTGACTCGCTTCTGGCTGAATTTACTGTTGGGTCCCATTTTACCCGTAAAGCGTTTCCGCATCAGTTTAAATAAATAAATAAACGCTGGCCATGACCTTGAGGTTACGGTTTCGAATCTTGTTATGAGCGGAAGAACAACTAATTTCTCTACAAAACAAAACAACCTAATAGAATGCAAATACAACAGAAGCTCTGCTCTACCAAGCACTTAAAGAATTGAGGCACTATTACACCTGAAGGAGAAACAATCGATTACTCACAGAAGCTCAATGACATGTGTATGTATGCATATATGCTATTTATAGTGTACAATATCATATCACTTCCAATAACTAATGAACATCAGGAGGCTACAACAGAACGACCGCCACTTCGGCCATTGTTACTATGGGAGCACTGCGAAGAATGCAAGTGACCGTGACGGCTGTCTGAGTTCATATTGACGGCAACATGGCCGTTGCCATTGACGTGATGAGAATGGCTGCCTCCATTTTGCAGGCTCGAGTTTCCCGAAAGATGCACCATCCCGATCCCCTCGGGATGAGCCGACTCTTCTTCTGTACACTCCACGTCTTCGTTGTATCCTTTGATAAAGAAGTCCAGACAATTCTTTTTAACGCCGTGATCGTAGGGGTTTCTGAAGCGGCCACCTGGGCCTTTGAGGTAGTTGTAGCGCAAGGCATTTGCCAGTTCGTTTGTTGTGATATTGCGTGATATCTGCCGAGCACAATTGAGAAATGTTAACATCATATGCCCATAAGTTACCTTGCCAATGAGATGAGTTCTTTTAACAATCTCGGCAACAATATAGAGAAAAAAATGCTTCCAATAAGCAATAACTACCATTGCAGTGTGCACAAGCCCTAAAAATCATGATAAAAGTCAAATCCTACGAAATCTATATAGGAGTGTCGGTTTGAAGAACTAGCTCTGATAGTATGTTATACCACAGGATATGACTTTGTAAAGCTGCCTTTTACCAGTACATTCGAGAATGGGCCGCACATGCAAATTATACAAATTAATCCAATAAAACTATGAAGTAACAGTGGGTCACTAATTAGAAAACCAGATAAATACCTGAGAACCCTGCATAATGGTTAAAACAGCCACACCGAAGAATAGGAGAAAATCCACAATGAGAAATGATACAGCACCAGCGTGATGAGAACTGGCATGGTTTAACCATTCTCCAAAGTGTGACGGGGCCGTTGGATCAGTCAAAATTCCTGAATGTAACAAGGTGATTTTTTTTAAAAGAATATCCTTCAAACCAACTTTAAAATATGAGGTGAGAAGCAAAGCAAATTAAAATATACTTGCTAGAGTAACTGATCCAGTAACTATCATAGCGGAAACTTCTAGGACAAGGAACAGAAAGAAATCCCGTTTGTTTTTCTGCATCACAAGCAACAAACAAAAGATATATGATCTTAATGCCTTGTTACGTGATTGATATATGGAGTTAAATTGTTGCATGCATAATTTGTCTTGTGTTTTCTTCACGAGAAAATTGATAAGAAAAAAGATGAAACATGCAAAGCGTAAAAGCACCTTGCCAATGCAATTGGATACCCAAGGGCAGTGATGGTCAAACTGTTCGACACAACGACCACAAGTAGAGCAATGCTTTGCACGAACTGGCCTCACAATCTAATGAGAGCAGACTATCACATCATGTCAGAGAATACCCGAAATAAGCATATATTGCTCATAAAGAATCATTGAAGTATCAAGTAATTATCACCTTGCATGTTGCACAAAGTTGAGACCAATTGCCAGCCAGTAAAGCAGGATTACTCATCTCTATCTTCAATAAAGGCTCCTAGAAAAAGATGTAAAAACAAAAGGAAGGCACCCGATTAATTATACTTACAAAAAAACTCTTGTATTACAGGGATGACCCTACAAACTAAAAATAAGACTCACATCACAGTAGTAAAAACAAAATATCAATCTAAAAGAGGTTTAAAGGAAAGGAAAGAATTTGTACATCATCTTTCATGCTCTGTGGATCACGAGCACTCATTCTAATAAAACCTGGATCCTTGCTGCAAAGAGGAAAAACAGAAGCTTCAAACCAATAACTCAATGGTGAATTTGTTATCTTATACATTTAGAGAAGTTGCATACGGGGCCCGCATACGAGTCCCGTTATCACCTGCAAATATGATATGAGAAGAAAAACAAAAACTGGTATATGCTGGCCTATACCCAAAATCATATTGACACCATAAGTTCAAGGAAGGAGCTTACAACATTTGTACAATCCTTAACTTACAATAACAAATGATGATTAGATGTAGGAATTTTATGAGATATCATCTAAGCAGACTATCACACTATTTAAGAATAACATACGATTCTATATAAAGTTTGCATCCACCAAGGAAAATTAATTAGAGGATGTTAAACTTACTCCAACCTAAAAGCTTGAGCTATTAGGCGGAGGATCCAACTAGTACATCATGTGTCACTGAATCCACATTCTTTCAATGTGGGACGCTTCTCCCTCCATGATGAAATCACGGAGGGCCTTGCACGTGGAAATGTTAATGAGATGTTAGACTCAATATACTCAACCAATGAAAACAAACCTGGATGGAAAAAAAGAAGCTTTAAGCATCATAAAGCTTACCTGCTGCACCTATAGAACATAAACAGTCCTGCAGTTGCAAGGAAAACACCCATCCATGCAACCAGAGCAAAGCCAGCTGTTAACTTAGGCAAATTTGATACTGCAATCATGGATCAACAAGAGATCAGAGTGAGCATAATTTTACAGAGAAAATATTTAAATTATTTATACTAAAGTCAGGACATATTACCCATTATGACCGAATGCATATAAGTCATCAGTAGCAGGAATATTACACACCAAAGTATAGGTGCAAGGCCTAATCTTGAAAAACGTCCAAGACTGCTACTCCCATCGCATCTTTTGTCAAGCAACCTTCTTGCATTTCCCTGCCAAATCAGGTACATCAATATATACTACAGATGCAAGATTCAACTAACATCACCACCCAGAAATGCTAGTACAAAAAGAATCTAGATATTCTCAACCTCAAACATCTCAATATCACGATGAAAATATGGGAAATGTATGTACATTTAGCAGCATAAATTCATATGGAAGGGCAGTGAGTCTATTGTGTGGCAGTTGGCAAGTATAATAGCAGCCATGTGAAAGGCGTTTGGACAAAAGGCGGACGTGCCAAAAGAAACCAATAACAATTGTTGTTTTCCACAACTCTCAGGAGGGCAGCTGTTGCTAGGCAATAGCAGAAAGTAACTGTTTTCACTCTCCCTTAAACGTGCACATTCGGGGCTTGCACTAACAGTAGGACACTATTATATAAAGCAGGATATATATTCTCTAAACAACACATTATCCTTGAGAACATAAATAAGCAATGAAAGGAGCAATGACCCTTTTTACGCAGTAGTTTGGTGTTGTACTTTTATTGTTGAAAAAAAAACTCTTAACATATACCCTGAGATGGCCGTGAATGAGTAAAATTAAATTCAACCTAATTGTAATGTGCAAGATGACTATTTAGAGGGAAATATTGTACTTCACTACAATGAAATACTATATAAGGTTATAAGAGGTATTTCATGAAACTTAATTTAAAATGTCAACGAGATACTCAGCCCATTTCCGGTTAAAAACTACAATTCATAGTCAGTTTTATGGAACACCTACAAGAAAAAATGCAACTTGTCTGTGATTCTTATCAGAAGCAAGCTGTGCTGGTGTAAGGCCAGTATTATCAGTCACCATCAAATCTTCCTTCTTACCAGCCTGCACTAACACTGTGCATGCCTCTAAGTTACCCCTAATAGCAGCCCAGTGGAGAGGAGTGCAACCTGAAGGTAACGAAAAGGAAGCAAGACTAAGAAATACAATGCATCAAGTAAACCAGTCTACGTAATTATTTAAGTAATCATTTCTGCAGGTAAATTTCTAGAGTGCACAAGAACTTACCCTCTTTATCTTGACGTACCCTGTATGCATCCAGAAATAAAAGAAGACGTACACAGTCCGCAAAACCTTTATAAGCAGCCCTAAATTCTCCACCAAAAAAAGTAAATTTATAATTAAATAACATCATTATGATAGCTATGTAACAAAACATTTAACAAAAGTTTCTAATGTGAGAAACAACTTCAATGACTAACTAAGAACTCGAGTTGAAACTAGCTATGATTTTCACTATTCCATATGAAATACTGAGGAAGCAAACTCGCCCAATTCATGGCTATTACCAAATGCAATTATGATACACTATCAAATTGATTCTGAGCATTCACGTATTCAAGTTTAGGATGTGACTTTCCAGTTTTTCTAGTATATTTGTATAGATATGTTTTAATCATTTCAATAAAGTAATCTATTGTGCTCAACATGTACTGTGTCATTCTGAACTCAAAGCCTGTTATTATTTTGATCTATTTAACAGTGTTAAGAATTTTAGACTGTGTTTAAAGGAGCTATAATTAAAGAAACAAGAATGCTTGATATATAATCAGCATTAAGTTAAAAGCCCTCAATTCAGGAAAAGAGAAAAGCTGAAACAAATTCATGCAGATTCAGCTAATCTAGTAGATATGAGAACAAAATTCTATAGTGAATATATAAATTACAAAAATTGTCTTTATGGGTTAGGTAAACCATTAAATCATCACAATATAGGGTTGTGAAGATAAGTAGTTACTCTTTAACAATAAATTGCTGAAGCCATAGTTTTTAGTACCAGTGTAAAGGGCTTCTTCCGTCACTATCGGGAATATCTGGATCAGCATTCCATTTTGATACAACGTAATAAAGAAAAGCTGTCTGACCATATTGAGCTGCAACATGTGTTATCTACAATCACAACAAGTTTGATTATCACGATCAATACACTACTCGTGAAAACTTATGCAGGAAAGTATCTGCAAATACAGTGGCTACCGACTCTCCAAGAACACCGTAGTGGAAAACAGTGTTAACAAACACTTCCTGTATAAAATACAGAATTACCAAACTACTCTGAAATCCTTGCTTGCTGCTCTAAAACAGTGCACTAACACTTGAATAAAATAATTTAGCATGTTCCTACAAGAATCCCTCCACTTCTCTCTTCATTAACCTCTCAGGCAGTCTACTGAAGGAATGTGTGCATGCAATGTCCTATTACTGCTAGATGGTTTCGTGCTTGTGAAGAAGGGTTGATAAAATGTTCAAAGATAAATGTTATAGTATATCTATTTCCAAATATCCATATACAACTGACATTTTCCTCTTTCTGGTAGATGGTTTCATGCTTGTGAAGAAGGGTTATAAAATGTCCAAAGATAAATGTTATAGCACATCTCTTTCCTAATATCCACATATGACGACATTTTCCTCTTCCTGCTAGACGGTTTCATGCTTGTGAAGAAGGGTTATAAAATGTCCAAAGATAAATGTTATAGTACATCTTTTTCCTAATATCCATGTATGACGACATTTTCCTCTTCCTGCTAGATGGTTTCATGTTTGTGAAGAAGAGTTGAAAAAATGTTCAAAGGTAAATGTTATAGTACATTTGTACATCTCTTTCCTAATATCTATATACGACGACATTTTCCTCTTCCTGCTAGATGGTTTCATGCTAGTGAAGAAGGGTTGTTAAAAATGTTCAAAGCTAAATGTAATAGTACACATCTTGCCTGATATTCAAATATACACATTGTCCTATTCATGCTTAGACAGTTTAATGCTTGCAAAGAAGGGCTATTAAAATGCCTAAAGATAAATGTTATAGTGCATCTCTTGCCACCAACGCTTGCTTGACCAATTGGTTAAGCACTTGAAGTTAGGTCCAAAGGTCCTGAGTTCGAGTCGCGTTGCTGTATCTCGCTTTTGTTTCCAACTTCTGTTGGACCTCTGTCTCAACTTCTGTTGGACCTCTCTTCCGGTGGGAGTCAAGTGGCAATATTGGCCCCCTTCTACATAAGGTTGTGTCTTGAACCCGTTATTTATACAATAATCTTAAGAATTCTTAAGAACCACAAGTTTGGTGCTATCTTGCTTCATCATAGCATAGTCGAGCCCAAATCTTGATACAATTTGCCGATAAAAAAATAGTGCATCTCTTGCCTAAAACCCATATACAAGAGTAAGCCTATGATTTCTTATTATTGCTGATAAAAAACAAGAGTATATCACCATTCCTTGGTATAATGCAGAATAAATAAGAGTTACAAGTTAAAAACTTAGAACTTACCTGATAGCCATACATATCAGAAGCATTCACCTCAGCACCCTCTTGAAGAAGGAGCTCAGCAATCTGAGTAGCTCCTCGAACCGCACTCCAGTGTAATGCTGTCTGACCAGTATGATCTGCCATATTCACATTTCCTCCATGCTGCAAATGCCAATAATGAATATGTGATCATAAGATGATATGTTGCTTCCACTCATGTTCAAATAAACCAAACACAGTGACGTGACGTATATAGACAGAGCATCTTGTATTGAAAGTCTATTAAATCCCCAACATTTAAGTACTGAGTCACTGAGCTACACCTTTTGCTCTCCTGAACAGAAAATATGTGTTCCAAGCAAAAAATTAGCTTATTTTCCTTTGATACCCTCAGAATCAGATGTCCCGTAAACCAGAAGAACACTACACTAATACTGAAGACCAGAACTCAGAAACAAACCAATTACACATTTGATTGAATTGTAGGATAAGCAAAAACCGCCCCTACACCTAAAAAAAACATCATCCGCATTGCATGCAAACCAAATTTCATACAAAAAACAGAACAGAATGCAACTGATAGAAAACCTCAACAGAGTGCCAAGTGATTCCCATGAATAAGAAATATCAAAGAGCACCCAGAATCACACAATATACAGTCATTGCATACAACTAAGTACACCCATCAGCCAAAATTACCCAAAGAAACCAAAAACACAGACACCCTAAACCTCTATTACCTCTAAGCAGCAACAGAAATTAACAAAGCTTTAATTTTTCTAGCTGATCACCAAAACCCAATTGAAAGTTTGAAACAAAATCCACGAGACAAACCTGGATGATGTACTGAGCAGCAGCAATCCGATTATTGAGAGCAGCCCAGTGGAGAGCATGGTAGCCGAGCCCATCAGGCACCGTAACCGAATGACCCTCACACTCCACCAATCTCTGCAGCTTCTCCATGTCCCCGTACGCCACCGCCGTGTACACGTCGTCCCGCAAGCTCTCGTCGGAAACGCCACCGTCGCCGGCGGGGTTAGAATTGTTATTCCGGGATTGGACCTCCTCGACGACTTCGATCTCCGACGACATCGCGCGAACAATCAATATATGGAGAATCGATGCGCGAAGCCAAAATCTGGGTCCGTCGGGAAGGTTATTGCATTGCAGAAGGCGTAGAAATTGGTGGAATTGGAGAGGAACAAATCGGTTTCGTTGACCTCAATTGGGTTTCGAATAAAAAATAATATGCAGAGAATAGAAATGGAAATGCTGGTTGGTTGGTTCTAGGGTTTTTCTAAGAGAGAATGATAATTTTAGAGGGAGAGAGAGAAATTTTGGGTCGTCGCCGTCGGAGTTGACTGAGTGAGATCTGTGAATGAAATATGAAAAATCCAATGGCTTCGTTTCTTTTGTTTTATCTGAATGTGATAAACTGAACCCATATTTTCCTTTATTTAGTAAATTTCATTAATGTGATCTCACCTGATTATTAATATATTATTGCTAGTGATAGGTAGGTCAAAACAGATTGGTCTGTAAATTTATTGGTAATATATAATACTAATTTTCATTTAATGCTAAATAGTTTGTTTTATCTTTTTGTTAATGTTGTAAAAGTTGTGTGGTCCAAGTGCATGTTAACTGTTAAGTAGTGAGTCAAATCCGACGAACTCGAGTCAGAAAAAAGTAATTTTTAATTACAATTATTTACAATATATTTATAAGTTGACTATTACTTTTTACTAAGATGTTCAAAATAACTGAACAAAAGAAAATCAATTTGATTCGGTCCAAAACCGAACTAAAACTCATCGGTTCAGTTTTGACTTTTAAAATAAAAATTGACAAAATCAAACCAAACTAAAAATCGATTGATTTGGACAAATAACTCATTTTAAGTCGTCGATCCTTATTATTTGGGTCTAAAAATATTGTGACCGTGAAAAATAAGTCAATATATAAGTCAAAATCAACTTAAAATATAATATTTTTATGAAAAATTGTTCGAAGTGAACTCAACAAAAAAACTGATGTCAAATAATAAGTAAGAGCACTCTAAATGTGAGAATTTCATTAAATTTGATTTACAACCGAACTGTGAACAACCTTACATTCCAGGATAAAAACATACGATTAATAATTGTCAAAGTGGATTAATGCACAGCTACACTGCATAGCCTATATATATTACAAGTGAAATATTATATAAAACACTATTTATTACAACATCAAATAAATGAAAATGATCATAGATAGTACTAATACAAGCCATGCCTCAGTCCCCGGAAGCAAACAAATAACTGAACTAAAACTAGTGAAAAACAACACAGTTACATAATAAGAACTGAGTATGGGTATGAATCCATGTAAAGGGCACAAGATTAACCTGGAAATGAATATTTTAGGGTGACATAAATTGTTTTCTATGAACTATAACAGGATACATAATCCAAACTGTTTCTCTACTTGCTTCCAGAGTGTACAATGATGAAGTTGAACCTCAAAAGCAAGTAGCAACCAACAAGAACACCTGCATGATGAAAACCACTGTCAAGTTGCAGCAATCTGTACATAATATGTAAAACTAAAAATGAGAAACAGATTAAGCTGTGACATAAATTCAATACGGTATTTTAAGGTTCGTGTATCGCAAGTTGGAGACTCAGAGGACTCTCATGGTGCAGAAAATTGAAGTTTCACAGTATAGTGTCAAGTGTATGTTATAATTGAATAATTCAGTTAACTTGATTTTTAAAGCTGAAGAGGAATATTGCCTATGTGCATGCTTGCACCAAGAATTATACATGATACACAACTTCTGGGTGTTGCAGAATTTCATACTATCAGAGATTCATTATGGTTCTGTGACAAATGAATGTAATGTCCGCTGTGACTTATAAATGAACTACTGCAGATTTTTATATCATAGAGTAGGCAGGATTTAGAGCTGCTGAAAGTTGAAATTTAAACTGCAATCAGACTTACCAGAGTGAGAGTGGAAGTATATAACGCTCGAAATGATGGATCAGCCAAAACGAACATGTTCACCATCAAGCAACTTGCCATTCAAGCATTATCTAGGGCATTAAATAGTTTTGAAACCCGACGCCTGAGTAAAGGTTCCAGCCGGAATGACGGAACCCCGCTACTCCACCTTTTTGCTTCGTACATTTCATTCCACGCCTGTACTATCTCATCGATTTTGAACGATAGACCTGAAATTTCAGGAAAAATATCAGCCACGTTGGGTTATTACTTTCCAGTATAGAAATTTGGAGAATCATATTACCTTGCACGGCATTAGTGTTTGAACAGTGATTCTTTATCATGACAGCTGTATCTGTTGGAGAAGCTCCAGCAAGTTCAAACTTCTCGATCGCAACTTCCAAACATTCTTGCCAAACGGGCAAGCCTAATTTGAACTCCACAATGGATCGCTCGTAAAGCATTGTGCCCCATAAGAGGTTTATCTGAGAGCGCATGTTAGCAGCCTGCTCTGCGGCTTCATCTGCGGATATATCTGTGAACAACCTCTGCAGCCCCATTATGCGCAGCTGGTCTTTAGCTTTATTTGGCTTGGAGAGCTCACTAAGGCGTTGCTCCTCCGATTCCTCCCACATTTGCATACCCTTTTCCATATTGTCCTCAGCACTGTTATAAAGCTGTAAAACGTCGGTTGAAGGCGACACATCTGAATCTGGTTTGCTCCCAATTGTATAATACCAAGAGAGTTTTGCCTGCTCAAACTGCTGCTGTCCTAGAGCTAGAAAACCTTCATAAAAATCCGGTTTGATCTTCACTGCCTCTTCGTATCTGATACCAGCTTCTGAATATTCGTTTATCGCCCAATCGTGTGCAGCGCTGATCTGGCTGAGTATCGATTCTTTTGAAGCGTCCTCTGCGAAATAGACCCTCTTTCTTGCCCTGGACATGTGAACATTTCCCCAGTTGAACAGCGCTAAAGCTGCCATCTCCTGAAACTTTCCTGCTGCCCCGTCGAAAAGGGTTTGGGCTTCTTCACCTGTAACAACCTCCTCCATGGCATCAGAGTAGAGCTTCATTCCGAGTTCATGAAGGTTCAGGTATTCATCGCAGTCCAGCCCAATGTAATTCTTGAACACTTGAGCAAACTCAATGATCCAGTCACCGATACAAGTTGACCCGTCTTTGTTTTTTGAAATGTCTCCGTTTTCAGAAACAGTTTCTTGTTTCCCATTTTGAAGTGTTTCAAGCAATGGGTCATGCTCCGGATTAACCTCTACTATGTACAGCCTGACAGCAGTACCCTGTGACTCTAGAGACGCTTCAGCCCATCTCAGTTCTTCGGTAGAGGTAATAGTCACCAAATCGCCTTCTTGATCCTTAAATTTCACAAGAACTGACCCCGAGTTCGGAAACCTCTCCTCGATGACCTCCCTAATTTGGAGAAGGCTACAGTTGAGCGGTAACTGAGCCCGCCTGATATCCTCCCCAAACACCAACTTTACAGTCTTTGTATGTACTTCTTTTGTAACACTAATTTCCTCCTCCACAACCGCCTTATCCTCTGCCCTCTTCTCTTCGATTCTATCCTCAGCTTTCTTCTTTCTAGCTTTATTCCCAACCTTCTTCTCTTTACTTTTACCATTAACCTTCGTCTCTTCGGTTTTCTCCTCCACCTTTGGCTCCTCAGTTTTATCCTCAACTTTCGTCTCCTCGCACCTTTTGTTCTTCTTTCTCGTCCTCTCTTTCAGAGAAGGCGGGTTGGGAGGAATATAATCCAGAGGCAACTCAATCACATTATTATTCACCATCAACCCTCTCTTCTCAACTGCCTCTCTCACCCGTTCCCCAAACTCCAATGCAGTGAGATTGTTAGGCTCCATGCTGATAACTGTACTAACATCCCTCAGAGCCAAATCCAGCCTATTCAGGCCTTCATAGCACCTCGCCCTCTTCAACAAGGCTTTAGTGTACCTAGGAGTGACTTCTAGAGCTAAATTACACTCGTGGATCGCGTTGGGGTATTCACCGAGGCCTAACTGCATATGGCATGCGGCCATGTTGGTCCGGAGCTGGGACACGTCTATGTGATTCCCGGGCAGCAACCTGAGGCCCTTCTCGTATTTCAGCAAAGCGCCCTCGTAGTCCTTCTTCTGGAACAACCTGTTCCCTTCCTCTTTCTGTTCCTGGGCCATGGATATGAAGACTAATGTGTCCTTATCATAGCTATTTTTACTGCTACTACTATTGTCCCCAACTTTCTGTTGACTTCCATTGACCTCTTTGTTCTTCCCCATCACAAACCCTAAACCCCAAATCACAAGAGCTTCAAATTCAACCTCAGTGCCTTCTAATCAAACACTACAGAAACCACAGCTCAACTGGTAACTAAAACCAATCCAAGCCCAGTAACAATTGCCACAAAACCTATGAACAAATAGAGACCCAGAATGGAAAATGCAGATTTCTTCAAAACATGAAATCCCCAATTACTTAACTTTATACACAAGATTCCCACAATCCAAACAAATCTTCACACAGTAAAAAAATAACATGAAAATCTAGAACTGGGCTCTAATTAAACAGGAACCACTCAATACCCAGAAACCAAACAACAATCAGATCCTCCAGGAGTCAAATTGCTACAAAACTTCAGCAGGAGACTGTATGCATCAGAGAGAAAAAAAACAATAAAAATCAGAACTTTACTTCCAAATGAACAAAACCCAGTTCACAGATAACCAAACAGACCCTGATTCAGCTGAGAATTACCTTCCTTTTGTGGTTGATGTTCCTTTGTTTATCTACACAGGAAAAGATGGAGATTTTTGGAGTGAGAAAAAAAAACCTTATCTAAGAAAACGGAATATTTGTGAGAATAAGCTTTTTGGGTTTTCCGGGAAAATTGAAGGCGGAGAGAGATTTTGCAGCGAATCGTCTGATATTGTCTTCTGCAAACGTGAAATGTGCTCTCTGGTCTCTGTCTCTTCTTATTCCTTCTCATATACAAAAAATATATTTTAATTTAGACTTAATTAAACCATATTTGTTAAAGCAAAATAATAATAATTTAATTGGAGGAGTTGCTTTGACGAATATATGGCGGGACCCGCGTTTCCGTGAATTCCAAGTTTTCTGGGGACGTTTTAAGAATCGTACAAGAACTCTTGTTTCTTTCTCCTCCCCCGTTCCGTTCCGTTGGACAAATTCTATTTAAGTTGACAATTTAAAAAATAATAATATGTCTTCTAGTCAAATAAAATAAAATAAATATGTTATAAACACAAAAGGAAAAAGTTATTATCGTTCAATATAAAATCATTAAGTTGAAATAAAAGTTTTAAAAAAAACAGTTAAAATAATAGAAATATACCTTAATTATTTAGGAAAATTTTCATTTAACACCTATTAAGTATAATCGAGTTTGTAATACAATGGCTTGGCCAAATTTACTTTAGCTATTAGTTGGGACTATGGAGAGGGGTCTGTCCTACCACTTGTGGGCTCTCTGGCGTGATGATGGGTTAGTTATCACTTAATAAATAAAATTCGCTATTACTTTTAATAAAAAAACTATAATCGAGTTTCACTTAATCATTTTAATTTCAAAACCGCTTGATAGAGTTTTTAAATTTCGAAGTAGTTTCACTTTACCTTTTGTTAGTTAACTTATTTTCATGAAATGACAAAAATACTCTTGTGTTAAAAAATTAATATAAATGAAATTATTTTTATTTTAAACTTCACAATGTCAAACCCGTTCATTTTTTTAACGTACTTGTTGACAAGGAATAATTCATTTAATTTAAGCAAAAATAAAACTGATTTAACTTGTAAATGATCACATGGCTAGGTTGCTGTGGCTTGTGATGTTGATCTTGAACAAATTAGTGGACAGCTATATTGTGAGTGGGACCTCTTTCTCTCTCTGCCCATGACATGTTTCCAGATTCTCATTCTTCTTTTAAAAATAAAAAATAAAATCTTTTTTGGCTTTTGCATGTGACCAACAAAACCAAAGTGGAGGTAACCGCCCTTGGTGGGCCCCACACCCGCGAGGCAACTACCAACGGCATGTCTGTCTGTCCGTTTTCGTGAACGACACGGGACACGTGACCTTTGCCTCCAAGCCACCGCCCAACTTGCTCTCTCATTCTCGTTTCTTTCGATCCGTTTAAGGAAAATTTTCATATGATTCCACGACCACCACCGCCCAGTGGGAGTGGAATGACAAAAATCACTTTTAAGTTTTAACTCCATTTGGATCAAGATTAGGTCGGTTTTAAAATCAAATTATATAAAGTAAATTTACATCGAAATTATATATAAAATGTAACATATATAGAGGGATGCATTCTACTGCAAATAGTGATTTTCTACAAACTAAACGTAAATGTTCAAATTAATTACAATCGTTGTTTTATGAAAGCTGCTTGCACGCTTTTTAGCGTGTCATAAAAGCTGGTACGCAATTACTTTTGGAGTTGCAAAAAGTTTCACTCAATACAAAAGTTCAACATGCACTCAAAAGTTTCATCTCTCAAACAATACCAAAAAGTTGCACCTACAGTGCAAACAGTTCCATCTCCAGCGCAAACAGTTCCACACAGCCAAAAACTCACGTGAAACTTTTGCGTTGAGTGTGAAACTTTTTGCGACTCCAAAAATCATTGCGTGCTAGCTTTCATGCACGCGCATGGATACTTATCGCACGGTGTAAAAGCGTGAGCGTGAATTTTCATAAAGCAACATTTGTGGTTAGTTGATTATTGGTTTGGACACTTACCTTTAATTTGTAAATAAGCAAAAGTTTGTATGTATTTATATATATATAACTAGCTGAGCTTGTCCAGTCTTGCTTGTTCTCTGGCCTAAGATGGGTTCAAGGCTCGACATGATATTAGGGCCGGCCTAGCGGTTCTTGAATAGTAAAATAAAGTTGTTGATATTTTTTTTTCAAATTCAATGTTGATTTTGACAATTATTTTCAAATGATGCTTAATATTTAGGGTATTTTAAATTAAATTAGGGATATATTTGAATCGTATTGGTTAGGTGGGCTTGAAGCAAATACTTTGTTTGTTTTATTGACTAGTCTACTCTGCATGGTATTGAGGGTAAGGTAAGTTAATTGGTAGATAAAATAAAAAATTTTAAATTCATGAAATGTTTGAGAAACTAAATTCCTCATATTTTATCGAGACAATGACCAAAACAATATAAAAATATTTTGCAAAGATTAAATCAAAGTTAATAAAGGTCTTGGATCGTTTTTGTTTTAAAAAAAAATTATTAAGACAGTAAAACACACACAACCAACCAGTCTCATAACCTGCAATAATTATCCCTAACAAACTGTGTACTGTGAACCTTTTTTTTTCTTATTGTTGTTAATGAATATCAATTAAAGATAAAGCTGGCAAATAATGGGTTTCAATAATATGGTCTGAGCCGAGCCTCGTGTTTAGGTGCAGTTAAGGCCTACACTGAAACAGGCCTGGCCCATGTTTGGTTAGTTGGGCCATACTGATATAGGCTGGCCCACAGTTGTAGACAGTGTCGACACGTGTCTAGCAATGATTCGCCCGCATTCGTGAACTCCCAAAATCGAGTCTCTTCAGAACATCTTCACTTTCTTCTTCTTCTTGGAGGGTTTTCTGGAAATTTCACTCCTCGAATTACCAGAAAGAGCAAAAGCTAGAAATCATGAAATTGGCATTGTTATTGATAATTTTAAGCTGCGATCTGTTCGGAAATGTGTTCGTTTACGCGGATCAGATCTTCCCAGCTCACGTAGGTGGCACATTGGGTCGCAGCTCGCGTCAGCCCCAATACAAGGTCGAGTTCCACCCAGAGGACACTCCCTTTCACCCTGTAAGTGCCCTAGAATCGTTCTTTTCCATTTTCAGCTTCAAACCCATTTTTCAGATTCTGTTTCAGAGATGCCCATGTTCTCCAATTTGCAATTGCAGTATAAATTTATTGTCTTTCGGGTTTTGAATCGAAATGGGTTTTTGTTGGATTTGTGTTTTGGCAGGAGGATGACCTGGAATCTGTGGTGATGCCTGATAAAAATGGGCAAAAGTATTTGTGCTACTTGCCCAAGGTGGAGGATGAGACGAGTGAGAAGCCAGTGACTCAGCAGAACATTAGTAGCATGATTGTGGAAACTGAGAAGCGGATCGAATCGAAGACCCCTGATGAGCTGCTTGAAGCTCTCAAGGACAGATGTTTTATCAGAGTATGCATTTGTCTCCCCTAAAGAGCTCGTTTTGATTGGTTTTCGATTTGCTTTGTTGGGAATCTTATGTTTTGATTATTTGAATGCAGCAAGAGGGTTGGTGGTCCTATGAATTTTGTTACGAGAAGAAGCTGCGGCAACTCCACTTGGAGGGTGACAAGGTAGTTTTTCTGTAGGCATGTTTGATTTTTTAGATCTTGGTGCTTTGAATTTTTACGGTATATATTGGGAAATTATAGCCTTATTTTGTGTTGTGCCAAAGAAAACGTACCTGATGAATTGTGCATGGTCTGAGTCATATTTTGGTGTTTGATGTGCTATGTCATTGCAATTGTCTTTGTTATAGTTATTGTAGCGAAAATCCTTATCAGGCACTGAATTTTGTATGGGTGATGTGTTGTTGCAGGTGGTTCAGGAGTTCATTTTGGGTGTATATGACGCAGAGGCCACGGCTGCTTTCAACCAGAATCTCTCTGACATTTCCACATTGAAAGATCCCCGTTCAAAAGATGCATCTCAGAGGTATGAAAGAAAATGCTCATCGGTATAATTATATAAGCAAATGAAACAACAGAGGAAGAGAAAAATACTTATCATATTATGTGCTCATGCAGGTATCATGCTCATCAGTATACGAATGGAACCCTCTGTGATCTTTCAAATGAACCACGCGAAACTGAAGTATGAAATGCATACATTTTATCCCTTGATTTAGGCGACTGAAGTTTATAGATACTATATTAATGTCTTGCTTTTCCCTCTCTTTCTTATTTTGCATAATGTTTATTTGAAGGTGAGATTTGTATGTTCAGAGCCCAGAGCTATGATTAGTTCTATTACGGAGCTATCTACTTGCAAGTATGCGCTTACGATCCAGTGCCCAATGCTTTGCAAACACCCGTAAGTTTCTCTTCGAAGTGAAGGTGTTCGATGCTATAAGCTGGCTTATGATTCTATGTAATGTTGGTAGCCATAAATTAGATCAAGTGGTCTGTAGTTGAGACAGAATTAATTCAAAATCATTCGGTGGTCTGTGGTAACAGAATGGTTTACTTGGACAGCTAAACTATAAGTGCTTCAAAACATAAATCGATTCAGAACCAAGACACATCACATTTGAAATGATGAGAAATTGCACACTACTACCCCAAGTCTCCTATCAAGGTCAGATATATTATACCGCCTGTTAGCCACAAAACTTTTGTTCACAGCCGAGTCATGGGGAACAAGTTAACAATTATGTATTGTAAAGTAATTCTCTGAAAAAAACATATAGTGATAGATGTACATGTTTGTAGATGCTATGTAATTAAGGTGGTTTACATGCATACTAGATACTACATACTGATACTGGTGCCAACAAACGGGCAAATAAGTTTTTTTAGACTTTTGCCTCATTATGATTTTCTTATGCTAACCTATATCCGGAATTTCTTTTGTTCACAAAATGCCTATCTGCTGGCAGTATGCATGCCTCATCACTAGTACATTACTTCAACACCCCACTCTGGTTTTGCAGGTTGTTCCAAGAAGAGAGGCCAGTGTGGCAGACTATCAACTGTAACATGCTTCCCCAGGATCACATGGAAACCAAAGTAACGGAAGACAATGCAGAAAATCAGCAGATTATTATGGTGACAGATGGTGAACATGCTTCGAACGAATAAGCAGCCTTTACATTGATAATTCCGTAGTTTATATTTGCAGAGAGGGACATTTATGATTCAAGAGTATATATATTTGTGGAGAGGAAGTTTCCGAAATCATCTTAGCAAATATTTAATATACAGATTATTTATAGGATTCCCTCATTTACATCTTCTCCCAAAAGCTATTTTCCAGAATATTACAGAAAGCTACAGTTCCTAAGTGACTTTTCATTCATGGATATCTTGAGAGGCAAGTGACTTTTCATTTATGCTGACATATTTATCCTGCTTCTCTCATTGGTGAGCTATAAAAATGCTAGCTGCTAATCATAGATTACTAGGGGTTAAGATTTATAGAATATTACATTGGATGTATCACTCGTGGAACCATTGCAACAAATACAATTATTTCAAGCAAAGAGTTCAATACTTTCGGGATTTGACACAATCCAATCATAAACGCAGCATAAGTAGAAACATGAAAGCATGATTTAAAGAGGCTACTGAGGCTTGCGCCTTGAGTTTAGCCTCAAGGTGAGGTAGTTGAAAACCGCCTTTGAGGCTACGCCTTTCATTTAATATCTATAGCAGTAACAAAATGGTTTACTTAGACAGCTAAATTGTAAGTGCTTCAAAATATAAACTGATTCAGAACTAAGATACGCCACGCACCAAGTATTCTAGAGAAACATTTCACACAATCCAATCATAAAGTAGAACATGAGAGAATTCAGGAAACATTTGAAACACAAGTATTCAAGAGAAATATTTACACCTTAACTTGCTTGATTAATATATATATATATATATATAAAGGCGCTAACACACAGTGATGGTTAGAAGTACGAGGTTTGCTTAACATGAACTCTTAGCTTATATAGAAAAGCTTAAAAGATCACCTAAAGTGATGCATCATTCACAAAACAAAAGCATCTATTCACCGCTGCTCGAAAGTAGGCTATGCACCTCCATTAGTGCCTGCAGATGTGAGCAACGCTAAGTACTCAGCTATGGCTTCCCCTTCTATGGTAACTTCAATGTCATAGTCTGACAATGCATCTGAATGGGCAAGTTCATCAGCAAGTTCATCCTCCATCTCTCTGTCCCGCTCTTCAAATTCAGCACTTGTTGATGGATTCTCAATACTATTATTGTGGTTCACTCCATTGCTCAAACCCTCCAAGCCAGTGGCGTTAGGTGGTATTGCAGCATTGTTGCTCTCGTTGCCTGAGCCACTCGTGTTGTTAGCAGAAGCCGAGGGGATCGGTTCCTGTTGTGTTAGAAGTTGTTGCATTGCTTCCTCCACGTTGCCACATGACTGAACAGCTGCTACAACTACACAAAATAGTAAGCAGATTGTTAGAAACCCCTTGCTAGATGCATTGATCCTAGCCATCTCAAACTTTTGCAGAGTTGGCTAACTTTAGGGATTGCAAAAATCCCCGAACTCGACCGGGCCCGATATCCTCAATCGGAGGGGGTAGGGGAAGAGAATCACTAAACTTGCCCCAAACCCGCCTCATTGTCATCCCAATAAAGAAGCAAAATACCGACGGAACCCAGCATCCCCAAACCAAAGGAACATAAAACATGGATCACTAAACGCGCCCCATTACCATCCCTTACTTTTAATCCACTTCATTTAAAGAAGATGTAGTAAGACAAAAAGAACGTTTACTCCAAGGATAGACGAAGATGCACTAAGACAAAAAGAACGTTCGTTCACTCCAATTCTATATTGACAATCGATCAAACATCTCCATGACATTAAATAAACATCAAGGATAGAAATGACTGACGAAAGGATATTGTGGATAATATAACTTATTCAGTATTGAGGACCATTTTCATTAAAAAAAGCAAATGAAAGTAAGTGTGGTACTAGTTCTACAATACCTCTTGATCTTTCAAAACCCATATGTACAAGTTGTTCAATTGCAGCATCTGCAGCCTGCTGCTCTCTTTTTCTTTTCCTTGATTCAATAGCAACCTGCAAGGTAAGGAAGTTATTTAGTATTCTAATATACACATTCTAATATACGTTGGGACCATAATTATCTCAAAAGAAGTAACCTGTATGGCAGAATTAGCTTCTGGATTTGTCAAGTCGTCCAATGCCTTCTGACTGTCATTTTCATTTTTTCGGAGAGCTTCTGCAGCAAGCTCCTTCTCAAACCTGAAATGGATCATATTGGTAATGGATATTGGATAGTACAACATCAACCTAATTTTCAAGATTAGATTCAAAAACCATAATTCTAATGACTGGCCCAATGCTAAAACTTTCTGTTGACAACTCTTCAAGTGGATATAGTGTCCAATTGTACGAGTTAGCTCAACATTTCAATCGATTCCTAGACTGTCCTCTAATGGTCATTTGTTAACCTCAGTCTAATTTTTTAAACGGCTTAATCTAACCTACTATTAATGGCGGAAGCAGTTAGGCCTTGCTAGTGCTTACCCAATCGAAACCAACTCCTTCAATCTCTGAAGATCAACGGCCTTCTTAAGGGCTGTCACTCCAAACTGTTTTTGCTCCCTGAAAATTGTGGGTTATTCAACAACAATAAGGAGAAATATAAAAAGATCATGGATATCAATTTCTTTAATGAAATCTTACATGATTTCGTCTCTTCGTTGGAGATTCTTCTCTCTTTCACGTGCTCTCTTTGCCTTCTCCTCCATCAGAAAATCAATGGCACTCCCAACATCTTGATTGCTCATCCGTAATGCCCTCTTTACATCCTTTTCCTTGTAGCCCATGCTCATGACGAACGACAAGTCTCCATCACGCACTTGTAGCTGAAATAATCGGGAGAAGATGCATTGGAGTTAAAACAAGAACAAAACTATACAACTAAAATGCTATGACACACATTTGCTACCACAGACACAATTTAGTAATATCTCAAATTAAAACGAGCTGAAGCATAATCACATTTTGATATGTTTCTAATTTTGCTAGATTGATCCTTACACTGACCAAACATTTCATTAGGCCTTGCACATTTAAATCAAAGAAAATTTAGAGGTACAGTGGCAACTAATGGTTACACTAAATTGACATTTCCTAATCGCATACCCTTTCTGAATCACGAAACCATATGGCACCAAACTTAACTGTGGCCCAAGCAAATCATGCATGCATGCATGAGAATAGGTTGGTTGGGATGGAGAAACATGACACGGCCCAAAAAATTCATAAGTGAATCAGGATAATTTTAATTAAGTGCATATGTAATACTAACACGAAGACAAACTAGATATGTCCCTCACATCAATCCTATACTAAGTCTGATCTCAATTGAAAATTGGAAAAAAAATTCCCAAGATCGTAATACACGAAGAAACTTAATGGCAACATGAGAAATACAACTTGGTATAGGAAAAAAGAAGCTATATTTGGACAGACAAAATTTTCTGTCTGCAATTTCCATTTCATTATCCTTAAGCACGTATGGGTTATCACAGAATATATCACCTTTTGACATTTTAACACAATTTAAAAGAGATGGTAACTGACCTTGGCAAACTTTTCCTGTGCAGAGGTCAATGCCTTCGTAGATTTTTCGAGCTGGCCACTGTGATATGCTATGACACCTTCTAGCAGCTCCAATCTTAAATGCCTATGAAGAGATGACAAAAAAGGGTCAACTTGCAAATTATTCAATCTTCACCTTTTTGCCAGGCAGATGCAAACTAAAAACATGCATATAGATACTCACAACGCAAGTTCAGGATAACGTCCTGCTTGAACGACTCTAATACGCCAGGCATCTTTCCCATGGACACGTTCAATTCCTTTTCTAGCTTTATCAAGGCGTACTCCTGCCTCAGATAGCCAGCTTATGTCCCGGAGCATGAAGTAACACCACACCATGTCTATTTGCAATATTGCAATGTTATCAACACCCTATAAACCAGAAACACAAAGGTGTTAAAAAACAATACTATTATTATTTGTGAGGGTGGGTGGAGAATAATTCCAATCAAGATAGAACATAATACATAGTTACTTTCTCATAGCTGCAAGCAAATAAACACGCTCTTATTTCCGAAAATTTGTAACTCAAAATCCATTAAACAGTCACAATAATTTGTCAGTGCCATAAAACATCCCAATCTAATGACTTCCTTCAAAAAGAAGCAGCAAGTAAATACTATTCTCCCACTATTGCAATCACAGTTTAAAAAACACTATGCCATCCCTTGGCTCAGTTCTTAGGGAAGATAAAGATTAAAGGAACTTATTCCATACTCGGAAAAAAAAATTAATCGACTCACCTCAATCACATCAGGGTTGCACAGAGAGAAAGCCTCCTGTAAGAGAAAACAAGCCTAGTCAAATAACTCTCCTATCATGAAGGTCAAAAAGTGAATTTGATTGGATAATGTACTAGCTCAATAGTGTAAGGCAACATATGCTTCTTAGATCATTTGTACAAATACAAATAATCATCTGATTCTAGGAAAAAACATATGCTTCTTAGATCATTTGTACAAATACAAATAATCATCTGATTCTAGGAAAAAGCTACGAAGATATTTGTACAAATACAAATAATCATCTGATTCTAGGAAAAAGCTACGAAGATAGTCATATCTAGAGTGCAACACTTGGAAGCATTTAGTTATTCATTTCAACCATATATCCAAATAAGTTCATCAGAAGTACAACACTAAAGCCACTATCTAGAGTATATGAAGCTTGAGATATACCAAACAATGGTTCATTTAGTAGTTCGTGTGTTCACATTATAAAATAATGGAAGGTAGTAGCAGCACTAATGTAGCAGTCTATCTGGGCAATGATAGGGCAAATAACTTGATCTAGGATTTTATATACTAAAGGGGAAAATAATCGAGCATTCGAAGGGTAGCCACTGACCTCTCCCATGGCAAGCACTTCTAAAGCCTCTTCGTGCTTCTGCATTCTTATTAGCTGCTTCGCTTTTGCATGCAGCATCAGACCCATTATAATTGCACTGCAAAAAATAGTTTAAATGTATATATTATCCAAGTATGGCCACTTAAGATAAATGTTAACTACTCACACCTAAAATGCAATTTAAGATGCCATAAGTAAAATTATTTATACTCGTGCAATACCGTTTATCAGTTTCAGATCCCAACTGTATTTGGTTCCCACTTTGGTTTTCAAGTTCCAAGTTATAGTCTTCATCTGGTAACGAACCATCAGCATGCCTCTTGGATAGTGCAGTTGCAGCTGCCCTGTCAATCCAATAGGTGAAACCAAAATTAGTGTGCTCCAATAGGCAATGAATAACAATACAATACATTTTACCACCCCTAAAATCACACAGATGCACGCACGCATTACTGTTCTCTTTCATAACATAAACTTTATTGGCCAAAAACTATATACGACTACTACGGGAAACAATGAACAGCCACTCTCCATTATTTTGCAATTAGGGCTCAGTTTACCATTAAGACTTGAAAATTACACTTTTACCAATATGTTGCACTTTTGAAAGAGGGTGATGTTAGCCCAGCTATACAACTAAGTTACCGGAGCCAAAGAGTTTATGCACGTATGTAAAACAGTTTCCAATACGGTTCTCTACAGTCCTAGACCCATATATAATGGTGGGTGAATAATCAATATACGAATTTGCCATCACTAGGTTGAAGTGAAAAGTGTCAATGGGCTCGTTTATATCAGTTTGCAGATTCTCTACAACTATTGATCCCCACTATGCAACAAAGTGATCTTTAACAAAAATAGGCCCGCCAAGTACAAAAACTAATTTTTATGCAATCAAAGAATCTCATGCTACCAGAACCCTTAGTTTCACTTGTACCAACAAACCCATGAGCCAAATCATAGATACAATATGTAAAAGTGAAGTAAAACACAGAAAACAAAACTCACTTAACCCGAGCCAGCCTCCTAGCCCGCTCGTCCTCAGCCATGAGCTCAACCTTCAGGGCCTTCCCTTCCTCAGCACAGATCCTGCTGGCTAGAATTTTGGCATTGTTCTTAAGACCCACTTCACTCAACTTCTGGCTCCCATCTCCGTCCTTCAACAGCTTGCCAGAGCATATCAAGTTAATCGATTCCGGAGCACAGCTCGATCGCCTCGCGACCTCAGCTCGCAACATGGGCACGGTCCAATTCTCCAATTCCACCTCCAGCGCGCCCGACCACGTTCCTGCAATCCTGACCTTGGCCATGGCAGCGATCTAAAGGTCTCAGCACCGATCGGCGAGTTATTGGGCGAGACTTGAGAGAGTGTGAGGAACAAAAAAACGAGGGTTTCTCAAATACATATAGAGAGAGAGAGAGATGGTTTCTTGGGGATTAAGTTGTGGACTCTGATTGGGTTTCTACTTTCTACTCTTCTCGGATTAGGAGACTCAAGAGACAAGAACCCTTCTTTTTTCCATTTCTTAAAAAATATATAAAAGAGGTTGGGTTCTAATGTTTTAGTTGGATAATCTCGTTTTATTACAGTAAAATTAAGACTTTCTAATTTTATTCTAGGCTTCTTTCTTTCTTACTTATTTTTTTAAGTCGGCATCATGTCGGAAAGTCACAACTACCAATGATGGGACACAGTACTTGTCATAATTTCAATTAAAGGAACATAACGCATACCTGACTAACTCATGAGCCACAAAATTAAGAAAATGACGAATAAAAAAAATGTTGCATCTGTCAGAATACGTCGACGGTCGCTTATGATACCTCCTAGCATGTTTTTGATATATTTTCTGCTTTACTTATTTAATTAGTTTTTAAAAGTTTTACTTATTTATTTAGTTAATCTTTCTATTGTTATTATTTATTTACACAAGTTTTTTTTATTTAATTTGATTCATAACATATACAAAGAGTTACAAGTTTTCTATTTAGTTTTCTATTTATTGTACGAGTGTTTCACAACACATATCTACAAGTGTTTCATAACACTTATCTACAAGTGCGTGAACTCAAGTTTGACTATTATCTCTATAAGTCAGCTACTTTATATTGATTTAAGTTGGACTATTACAATAAATTATTTTCATTGACTAATAAAACTACTTATTTTTCAAACTGAGTTTGAGGGGCTATAATTTTATATGAGGTTATTACTTATTTAATTAGTTGATTTTTCTATTATCATTATTATTTTCTATTGTATTTAGTTTGATTCATTACCTTTATAAAAGGTTCTTCGTTAGTGTATTTCACACAATCAATAATATTATTCTCTACACTATTTCTATTATAAATTTACATGATTATCATTTAAATACAGTTAATTTCTAAACATCTTATAAAGCACTAGTGAAGTTTTTTTTCTTCTCATTTTGTTCATTTTTAGTACAAAAACACTAAAATGCTCATTTTTAACTTACAAAATTTCAAACTCATACCATTTTTTCCCATTTCAAAACGGGTGGGTTTTATATACTTTGAGACTCTGAATAATTTTGGAATATTCATAAAATAAGAAAATGATTTTCATACGTTTTTTTAAATGGTAAGTTTCACAAAAATTGGAAGTCATTTGGTAAATTAAAAGTGAGTTCAAGTTTTATGCTGAAACATGAACTTTCCAGTAAAAAATTGAATTCGCTTTTGACTTACCAAACAACCTATAAATTTCGGGAAACTTAACATTTTAGAAATATACGAGAATCAGTTACATTTCTTATGAAAACCTCAAAATAATTTGAAATTAATTTGAAATTTTTTAGTATAAAAATCAACCGTTTTAAAAAAAGGGAAAAAAAATTAGTATGAGCTTAAAATTTTGAAAGCAAACCAAACAATTTTTTGGAGGTAAATGTACTTAAGTGATAAAATGATAAACATGTTTATTCCTTTTTTAAAATTCATTATCCGCTGTCGTTTCCTTTCTTGTCAGTAGTGATGACTCGCGACTCTGTCACTGGTTCGACCAGAGAAGCCCAATTCGCTGTCCGGCGGAGACACGGCGGAGACATGTCCTCCGGCGGAGGAGGCAAACCCCAGAACCGCCGCGATCACCAGGCCGAGAACCTCCTGACCCTCCTCTCCTCCGCCGCCTCCGCCGCACACTCCTTCCTCTCCGAAAACGACCTCCTCCTCCTCCCCTCCCAAACCCTAACCCTCGAGTCCCTCATCGCATCCACCTCCGCCTCCATCTCCTCCCTCGCCTCGGAGAGGCCCATCGCTCTCCCATGTCCGGCATTGCCTCCGCTGCTCCGCCAACAGTGCTGGTTCCGCCGCTTCCTCGCCGCCTCCGGCGACAACTGCGACCTCCAGTGGACCCACGCCTTCAGGATGTCGAAGCCCTCCTTCACCGGCCTCCTCAGGCTCCTCTCCGCCGGCCTGGCCTCGTCGCTCCCCTCGATCCCTCCCGATTTCGCCCTCGCCGCCGCGCTCTACCGCCTCGCACACGCCGCGCCGTATGGGGCCGTCGGGAGGCGGTTCGGGCTCGACTCCGCCGACGCGTGCCGCGCCTTCTACACCGTCTGCAAGCTGGTGAATGAGAAATTGGGGCACTTGTTTGAGTTTCAGTCCGATATTGACAGGATTTTGGTGGGGTTTGGGTGGATCTCGCTGCCCAATTGCTGTGGAGTTCTGGGTTTTGGGAGGTTTGGGGTTGATGGTGAGCTGCTGGGGAGAAACGGGTCGGTGATGGTTCAGGCATTGGTGGACTCTGAAGGGAGATTCTTGGACGTCTCGGCTGGGTGGCCGAGTACATTGAAGCCTGAAACCATTCTGCGCCAGACGAAGCTCTATTTGGAAGTTGAAGAGCCAAGAGAATTGTTCAATGGAGCTCCATACCAGCTCTGGAATGGAAACTCTATTCCTCAGTACGTTTTGGGCGATTCGTGTTTCCCTCTCCTTTCGTGGCTTTTGACTCCATATGCTAAGCGAACCGAGGATGATGGCTTGAGCTTCTCTAAGACAGAGTTCAATTCAGCTCATAGCAGGGCCATGAGATTGGTCAGTACCGCATTTGCCAGAGTTCGAGCTCGGTGGCAGCTTCTGTCCAAGCAGTGGAAGGAGGAGAGTCTCGAGTTTCTACCGTTTGTTATTGTTACCGGCTGTCTTCTGCATAATTTTCTGATGGAGAGCAACGAGCCGCTGCCTGATGAGGATGTTGAGGATGATAGCGGGGAGGAGCTGTCGTCGTTCAAAGGAGAGATGGACGAGGATGGACAGAGAATCAGGGATGCGCTTGCTCTGCATTTGGCTAAGGTTAGCCTCAGAAGATGAATGCTGTGAACTATGCATGTTGATGCTCTTCATTTTTTTTTATTGGCAATGCAAGCTCTTCATGGTATAATATTAGTGCATTTGGTTGAACTTGAATCTATTAGCCTGAGAATTTCCTTATTCAATTCACGTCTACCAAACAATTCTCAAACGTGTTAGAAACTTAAAAAGCTAACAAAAATTATTAACTTGAACTTGCAATTGACAAATGAGCAAGACACATATTTGAAACTGTCCAACACATATCAGCTGGCAATTGTATGTGCCACTCTGAATACAGCCAACGAGGTCAGCTTAGTTAGTTTGTACCAGGAAAGATCTAACTCTTCATCTACCCTAG
This sequence comes from Geranium rotundifolium, assembly GCA_963920655.1. Classification (NCBI taxonomy): domain Eukaryota; kingdom Viridiplantae; phylum Streptophyta; class Magnoliopsida; order Geraniales; family Geraniaceae; genus Geranium; species Geranium rotundifolium. The sequence continues at coordinate 4,850,333 of OY987322.1, forward strand.
CTTCGAGAATGGGGATGGAGTTGGTCCATTCAGACTACTATAGATAGGCAGTCTGCAATCTTTCTTCATTTCCCAATTTCAGGCCGTATATGAACTTGGTAGATAGATGCAGGGCAGTCTAACTGTGACCATGGGATTAAAAAAATGTGGCCCTTGCAAGAATATGAATTTCTTACTTTCCTGATCTCAATTTTGTATAGTTTATTACTGATAAATTTTTTTTGTCTTGTTTCATGTGAATATGAGTTTTCTTCTTTGTCACAAACTGCATGCAAATTCCCCCATGAAACTGATCTGCTTTCTGTAGAAGAAAGCTTTGAACTAATGCAGTGCAAGCCAAGTTAAAATTCTGATGATCTTAGCTGGGGAAGAAACATAGACATCTAAGTTGTCTTAATCTTGAGTCTAAATTTGCAGCTTAGAGTCCCTCTCTGAGTTATTTCATATTCCCAGAATTCAAAATAATATCTGAAACACACCGTTGTTAACCAAACTCACTTTGACAATCATTAATATGTAGAGGCAGTAGAGCCACTGGCTTATGCAGATAGGTCCTTAGTGGAAAGTTGCTCATAAATTATACAGAAGTGTTCAGTGATTCACATTTCGGCATAAATTGATATGGAAAAGAGATTACTCAAAAGCGAGAAGCTCATTACACTGTTGTCAAATATCAACTCCTAATGTATAGAATCATTAAAAGAGATTATTGGTTGCCAAGATCGACCAGAGAATATTGAACCCTTAAAGCCTGGATCCTAATTGTTTAAGTTGCAAAACACCATCACTACTCAGCCTCTACAATTTCACGTACCAGCTGCTGAAGATCATATCATGTCAAAATAAATTTATGGATTAACTGTTCTATACATAATGACTGTCCCACAGCAGCTACAAGAGGGTGACATGTTATTTCAAATTCAAAGCTATTAAAAAAACTTAGATGTAAAAAGAAAAGCTACACATTTCTAAAACGGAACAGCTTAGAGAATCAGCCGGAAGCAAAACAGTATATGCTCCTCCACGAACTGAAACCATACCTGTCTCCAACGAGGATTTACATAGAGTATTGCTGCTACTGTCAACAACATGGCTATGTAAGTCACTGTAAAACTCATGTAGAAGACATCTATATCGATCCAACCACTTTCTTTGTCTTCTTTTTCCGCAGTACTATTTGGCTTCACTGGTGTCTGTGTGCAGCTGCTCTGCAATGGAGGTCCACAAAGAAGGGGATTACCCTCATAATTACTTTCCTCAAAGGTACCAAACTGAGCAGTTCTAGCTGGCACTGGACCAGACAAATTGTTGTGCGCCACGCTGAAGATTGACAAGAAGCTCAACGCTGTCAGTTCAGAGGGGACGCCTCCCTGCAACTGGTTGTACGAAAGATCCAGACTTTCTATCCGGCTTAGCTCTGAGAATGTTGTGGGGATTGATCCAGTCAGTTTGTTGTGTGACAGGTTGAGTGCATAGATCGTACCCAACTTCCCCATATCAGAAGGTATTTCATCAGATAATTTGTTGCGGGAAAGGTCAACTCCTGACATCAGATTAAGGCCTTTCCGAACATAGGAATCTAATCTCCTCTTTGTCCTGAACTCTACCTGCTCCAACAGATCAATACACACAAAGAAATATGCACTTTTTTCGTCCGAAAATTGTAAGGTTTTATCTCTTCCTTCTAACTTTGTCATCCTCGGGTATGTAAATGTTGTTTCTGATTTGATGTTATACATTGAATCCAAGAGATTGGATACTTGACTTTTCAGCTCCGTGGCTCGAAAAGTTATGTTACTGAAGCAAGGCGGTATAGGACCAGAAAGATCATTGCCTGACAGATCTATAAGGCTTAACCATTTCAGGTGGCATAGTTGAATGGGGATGACACCACTGAACCAATTATCTCTCAGCAGAAGGATGCTCAGAGATTGTGAAGTGCTTATACAACTTGGAATGCTGCCTGTGAAGTTGTTATCACTGAGATCTAATGTCACCAAGGAAGTTCTGTAACAAAATGCCGGAGGCAACGGACCACTGAGTTTATTTCTATTCAGGTAGACATGTCGCACAAATGAACTGTCTGAAATAAAACAAGATGGTATGGAGCCTGAAAGATTGTTATCTGACAGGTCTAGAAATGCAAGGCTCTCAAATTGACAGAACTCTCGAGGAATGTGACCATCAAAATGATTGTTGGACAAGGAAAGTCCTTGCATTCTCAACATGGATCTCGGAAGCTCGCCAGACAACTGGTTACTGCTAAGATCCAGTACAGCAAGATTGTTCAAATAGGAGATGTCTGATATCTTTCCCACAAAGTTGTTGCTGGCCAAGTAAAGATATATCAAGTCTACAAAGTTCAGGCTCTCTGGATAGATTTCGCCTTCCAGATTGTTATGGGATAGCTTGAGAAACCATAATGAGATGCAACTCCTTGCCAAGGAACCTGGAAATCCCCCTGATAAGTTATTGGTGGACAAATCTAAAACCTCCAGAGCCTTCAAATTGCCAAAAGAGGGAGGGATTTTCCCTTCTAGTGCGTTAAGAGACAAGTTTAGCCTTTCTATGTTTGGGAAGACCGAGCTTATGTTTGCTGGAATTCTGCCAGGCATGTTCATGTCGGAGAAATCTACCATGGTGATGTCGGGATTAGGATGTGATGGCAACTGCAGAGACCCCATGTAGCGGTTTTGTCTGAGGTAAATTGCGCGTAATCTTGTATTGTTCTGCAACAACCAGACTGGAAAGAGTCCCCCAAAGTTATTGAAAGAAAGATCGAGTATTCTCAAGTCATGTTGATGGAAGAGGAAGTTGGGAAGTTTTGGGTTGAACCCTTTACTCATCTTCGAGGTGCAGTTTGACAAACTAAAAACCTTTAGTTGGAAGCTTGGAGCAAATGCTTGGACGCTCTCTGTGTCTTCTACAAGTTCATTGCTATCGCTGAAGAAGACCTTTAGGTTTGAGTGGTTGGCAAATGACTTGAATGAATGTGGGACTTGGAACAGGTTATCTGAAATAGAAAGATATTCAAGGGAGTGGAGATTTGTAAGAGGAGAGGAAGCTATATTTCCATGGAACTGGTTGCCTTCAATATCCAAAACTCGAAGAGATGATAAGCTTCCCAAACAAGAAGGAAGTGGTCCTTCTAATTGGTTTCGACTGAGATCTAGCTCTTCAAGGTTCTTCAGCTTACACAAGCCTGATAAAATCAACCAATTACTTAAAGAAGAAGGAGAAAAATGGTGGAAGAAGATCATAACAAACCTTCGGGAAATGGCAATGTGCCATTTAGGTTCCAGGTACGCATAGAAAGGACTCTGAGAGAAGTCAATGCCCCAATGCTTTGAAGAAAATTCGTGTCAAGAGAAGCACCATCCAAGAACAACACTTCCACCATGTTCAAGGTATTCAATTCTGCGCAAAAGCTAGGGAGTTACAGATTTGAATTGAAATTTGAAATGAGAGAAGCCTATTTGTGAACATTTTGTATTTGATAGTTGCAGAATGACGACTCTGACTTACCAGTTTTGGAAGCAACTATTCCGCGCAAATCATAGTTTCTGAGATAAAGGGCCTTGAGGGAAGTGAAAGATCCCAAATACAGTAAAAAATTACTGCTATTGGATGGGTTGATATTGTCAAGTCGCATGACTTGGAGCTTACTTGAGCTTTTGATCCCTGCTAAGGTATCATCTAATTGGCATTAGAAAAATAATCTTCAAACATAAAAAGCAGAAAGCAACAGCAAACGCCAAACTAGATGAAGCATTCATGGTTTTGATTCATGCATATATTATACCTTTAGGAGCCAAGAATCCGTCAATATCATTTTCACTTGCATCAAGTTCTTCTAAGCTAGTCAACGCGTCCAAATCTGGGCATGCAGAGACAAACAGGAATATTTGAAACATGTTGGAGTTTGATCTGTTGATGATCTAAAGTCTAACCTTTGACATCGATTGATCCATTCAGTTGGTTTGTCCTTAAATTTAGAACCTTGAGGGATGAAAGTCCTCCCAGTGATGACAGGACAGTGTTAGTCAACAGATTGTTGCTCAAATCGAGGATCTCCAGATTTCTCAGCCTTAGCCTTTCTCCACCTTCTGTGATTTTCATAAATTGTTTCTAAGTATGAGTCACTTTATTTTCTTTCCTTCTGCAGAAAGGAGTCAATAACATAGCTGCTGCATCCGAAGTTAAGACAGCCAATAAAGGGTTGAATTGTATACCTTGGACTGATCCAAATTCTTGGAATCCATTATTCTGCAAAACCAGCTCCTTCAAGTTGGTCATTTTATTCAGTTCTGCCAGGTTGAGTGGAAACATGTCATGACAAGAAAGAAACAAGCTGGTGGTCTGAGGAAATGGTGGAATGCCAGAATAGTTACCTTGAATTATATTTCCAACTGATCCCGCTTCATAAGACGACAGTTTCAGGGTTTTCAGAGATGGAAAGCCAACCAGAGAGGATGTAATGTCACCGTTGAGGCTAGTCCCGCTTAAATCAAGAAACTCCAGACGGGTCAATCTAGACCACAGTCTTTCAAAACCTGCAAAGATGAGTGAGATGAAACCTGGAATATCTGGAGTGTTAAACAGCAAGGAAATGGCAGCAACAAGAAGCTACCTCCATCCTCAACACAACAGTTCATGGGGTTGTTCTCTAAGTTAAGACTCTGAAGCTGTTCAAATGGAAGGAACACTGAAGCATTCAGATTCCAAGGAAAGGGAGCTGGATTTGGCTGTTGAAGATTGAGACCGATGACACGGCCCGTGATGTTGCTGCACTCAACCCCTTTCCACAGACAACAATCCTCAGACCCTCTACCAGCCACCCAGTATAGGAGGACATTGTCATTTGGGGGGTTTAAGGATGCTTTGAGTTGCAACAGACCAATCCGCTCACCCTCCAAGCAACCTGAACAGCAAGAGCACCACCAACTTAGTAAAATCAGCATCCACAAAAGCCACCACTTCAACTCCATCTCTCTTCCCCTGTAATTTTGATGGAAGTGAAGAAAAAGCAAGAGAAAGTGGTGTCATAAACAATGTTTCCCTGTCTTGGAAGTCAACCAATTGATGTTGAGGAGAAAGAAAGGACACAGAATTTTCTCATTTGGATAAAGGAGCTAGTGGGGCCATCATTTCAGACCCCATCTTTGACTTCAATTAAGTTGGAAACAACAAGCAAGTGAGCTTCAAGACAGAGAGATAGAGAGAGGGGTTTCAATCCTTTTTCATTCATAAATGGAAGAACGATAGTTACAATTAATTGCTTCAACTGTTGCTCACTCATTTCTAATTTTTCGGCTATATTTCATTCTTGGCTGCTGCTTCAACATGTGCCCTCTTTGACTCTTCCAATGAATCAATACTCTTATTCTTAGATTAGGTACAAAGATGCAGTATTTATAAAAGCTAGAATAATATTTACGTGTATCAACATTAATTATAGTTGTAAATCCAGAATTGCTGAAAATAATGGCTTTGTCATTCCATATGTATGGTTGGAGGTTTCAGTGGAAAAGACAAAATGAACACTCGTAAAACTTGCAGCAGTTCGTGACAACATCTCTGCAAAATAAGCACACTAGAGGATAAGTTAATACTAAATTATGATCATCAACCTAACTATCATGTTAGAAGGCTTTTGGTTCATATATATTTGTCAATTTCAAGCTTTATTGATGATGGTTGATGTCCATAATACAATGAGAACAAGCATTTATACAGAGGACCATTACAAACAGAAAAAAAATCTATTAATCAAATTTATAAAATTCGAAATAGAAAACCTTAATAATCCTAATTGACACTACCCCTCAAATTGACGTGGGTTAACCAACATCAATTTGAAGACAAAAAAAACTCATACGGTGGTGGTACATGACGGCCATGTCAGTGGAGTGAGTTGAGTGACGTTGATTTGGTGTTTTAACTCGAACTCGGAGATTTCGAAACTTCAAAAACTCATAACTCAGAGACGGAGACAAAAGCCTGGAGACTTGAGAATTTATACTCAACTTGAAGATTATAGTAATTTATACCCATGATACTAAAAAAAAATTTCGATGAACATTAACCGAAACAATGTCTGTGAACAGTATTTTCGTGTTTTTTTGGGAATGATAAGAGCGGAAAAATAAGGTCTTTTCAAGAATTGGAATGCCTCGCCCACCCGCTAAAACATAATTAACGAGTGGGCAAAGCAAAACTCACACTAAAATCTAAAAATCTCAAGCATACACTCAAATCATGTCAATGAACAAGGAAATTGACCAAAAATCAAAGTAACAAATGGGGTAGTGGAGCAAATAAGAGTACATCGCGCAACAAGGAACCGCAAAGATACCAAAAAAAATTTTCAGTGAACAATACCGGAACAGTACTTTCATTTTTTTTAAATGATAAGAGCAGAAAAATAAGGACTTCCCATAAATTGGAATGCCTCGCCCACGTGCTTAAACATAATTACCGAGTGGGCAAAATAACGCACTAAAATTGAACCAAAGGATCAGAAAATTATAGGTCCTCGGATACCATATACTTGAGTACAAGAAACCCCATAATTCTAATGTTTGTGAAAGAGAGGAAAGGAGGAATATACTTGTTGATGCAAGTCTCAAAAAACTGGACAAATCTTTGGTGTTTGAGGCGGGTGTTGCCATCATTACACAAACGAGTAATAATCTGAGTTTCCGTTTCATGTAAAATATGAATTTTCTTCTTTGTCACAAACTGCATGGACATTCCTCCATGAAACTGAATTGCTTTCTGTAGAAGAAATCTTTGTAGCTAACTAATGTAGTGCAACCCAAGTTAAAATTCTCATGATCTGGGAAGCAACATAACATCTAAGTTGTCATAATCTTGAGTCTAAATTGCAGCTTAGAGTCCCTCTCTGAGTAATATCTTATTCCCAGAATTCAAAACAATATCTGAACCATGCTGTTACTAAACTCACCTCGACAATCATTAATATGTAGAGCCACTGGCTTATATCATCAGGGGTCGCAGATACAAGGTCCTTAGATGCAAATTGCTTAAAAACTATACATAATTATTGTTCAGTTATTCGTAATGAAAGAGAGATTATTAAAAAGCGAGAAGCTCATTACACTGTTGTCGAATGTCAACTCATACATTGGAAGTCCTGATGGTCGAGTTCAGAACTTGAAGTTTGCTTGCTTGGAGTCAGCCTCAGGCTTTGCTTGGGACAGTTCTTTTAGACACTCAATTTTCTCATATTGTTACCAACATTGCTCAGCCTCTGCAAAAAAAATGTCAACTCATAGTATGTAGAATCGTTAAAAGAGAATATGGTTGCGAAAATCAGCCAAAGGATATTGAACCCTTAAAGCCTGGATCCTAATTGCTTAAGTTGCAAGAACACCATCATTGCTCAGCCTCTGCAATTTCATGTATCAGCTTCTGAAGATCATATCGTGTCAAAATAAATTTATTGACTAACTGTTCTATACATAACGAGTGTCCCACAACAGCAATAAGAGGGGCAACATGTTATTTCAAATGCAAAGCTTTTAGAAATACTTAAACATCAAAAGAAAAGGTACACATTTCTGAAGCGGAACAGCTTAGAGAAGAATCCGGAAGCAAAACAGTACACGCTCTTCCACGAACTGAAACCATACCCGTCTCCAAGGATGATTTACACAGAGAATTGCTGCTACTGTTAACAACATGGCGATGTAAGTTACTACAAAACTAATGTAGAAGACATCTATATCGATCCAACCACTCTCTTCGTCTTCTTTTTCTGCAGTACTATTAGGCTTCATAGGTGTTTGTGTGCAGCTGATCAGCAATGGAGGTCCACAAAGAAGGGGATTACCCTGATAACTACTCTCCTCAAAGGTACCGAACTGAGCAGTTCTAGCTGGTACTGGACCAGACAAATTGTTGTTCGCCACGCTGAAGATTGCCAAGAAGCTCAACGCAGTCAGTCCAGAGGGGATGCCTCCCTGCAACTGGTTGTACGAAAGATCCAGACTTTCTATCTGGCTTAGCTCTGAGAATGTTGTGGGGATTGATCCAGTCAGTCTGTTGTGTGACAGGTTGAGTGCATAGATCGTACCCAACTTCCCCATATCAGAAGGTATTTCATCAGATAATTTGTTGCGGGAAAGGTCAACTCCTGACATCAGATTTAGGCCTTTCCGAACATAGGAATCTAATCTTCTCTTTGTCCTGAACTCTACCTGCTCCAACAGATCAATACACACAAAGAAATATGCACTTTTTTCGTCCGAAAATTGTAAGGTTTTATGTCTTCCTTCTAACTTTGTCATCCTCGGGTATGTAAATGGTGTTTCTGCTTTGATGCTGTACATTGAATCCAAGAGATTGAATACTTGACTTTTCTGCCCTGTAGCCCGAAAAGTTATGTTACTGAAGCAAGGAGGTATAGGACCGGAAAGATCATTGCCTGACAGATCTATAAGGCTTAACAATTTCAGGCGGCATAGTTGAATGGGGATGACACCACTGAACCAATTATCTCTCAGCAGAAGGATGCTCAGATATTGTGAAGTGCTTATACAACTTGGAATGCCGCCTGTGAAGTTGTTATCACTGAGATCTAGTGTCACCAACCAAGTTCTGTAACAAAATGCCGGAGGCAATGGACCACTGAATTTATTTCTATTCAGGTAGACATGTTGCACGAATGAACTGTCTGAAATAAAACAAGATGGTATGGAGCCTGAAAGATTGTTATCTGACAGGTCCAGAAACTCAAGGCTCTCAAATTGACAGAATTCTCGAGGAATGTGACCATCAAAATGATTGTTGGACAAGGAAAGTCCTTGCATTCTCAGCATGGAGCTCGGAAGCTCGCCAGACAACTGGTTACTGCTAAGATCCAGTACAGCAAGATTGTTCAAATAGGAGATGTCTGATATCTTTCCCACAAAGTTGTTGCTGGCCAAGTAAAGATATATCAAGTCTACAAAGTTCAGGCTCTCTGGATAGATTTCGCCTTCCAGATTGTTATGGGATAGCTTGAGAAACCATAATGAGATGCAACCCTTTGCCAAGGAACCCGGAAATCCCCCAGATAAGTTATTGGTGGACAAATCTAAAACCTCTAGAACCTTCAAATTGCCAAAAGAGGGAGGGATTTCCCCTTCTAGTGCGTTAACAGACAAGTTTAGCCTTTCTATGTTTGGGAAGACCGAGCTTATGTTTGCTGGAATTCTCCCAGGCATGTTCATGTCGGAGAAATCTACCATGGTGATGTCGGGATTAGGATGTGATGGCAACTGCAGAGACCCCATGTAGCGGTTTTGTCTGAGGTAAATTGCACGTAATCTTGTATTGTTCTGCAACAACCAGACTGGAAAGAGTCCCCCAAAGTTATTGAAAGAAAGATCGAGTATTCTCAAGTCATGTTGATGGAAGAGGAAGTTGGGAAGTTTTGGGTTGAACCCTTTACTCATCTTCGAGGTGCAGTTTGACAAACTAAAAACCTGTAGTTGGAAGCTTGGAGCAAATGCTTGGACGCTCTCTGTGTCTTCTACAAGTTCATTACTATCACTGAAGAAGACCTTGAGGTGTGAGTGGTTGGCAAATGACTTGAATGAACGCGGGACTTGGAACAGGTTATCTGAAATAGAAAGATATTCAAGGGAGTGGAGCTTTGTAAGAGAAGAGGAAGCTATATTTCCATGGAACTGGTTGCCTTCAATATCCAAAACTCGAAGAGACGATAAGCTTCCCAAACAAGAAGGAAGTGGTCCTTCTAATTGGTTTCGACTGAGATCTAGCTCTTCAAGGTTCTTCAGCTTACACAAGCCTGAAAAATCAACCAATTACTTAAAGAAGAAGGAGAAATGGTGGAAGAGATCATAACAAACCTTCGGGAAATGGCAATGTGCCATTTAGTTTCCAGGTACGCATAGAAAGGACTCTGAGAGAAGTCAATACCCCAATGCTTTGAAGAAAATTCACGTCAAGAGAAGCACCATCCAAGAACAACACTTCCACCGTGTTCAAGGTATTCAATTCTGTGCAAAAGCTAGGAAGTTACAATTATGAACAAAAATTTCGAATCATTAGATACCTAGTTCTTATATGTGAACATTTTTTATTTGATATGTTGCAGAATAACGACTCTAACTTACCAGATTCAGAAGCAACTATTCCTTGCAAATCATAGTTTCTGAGATAAAGGGCCTTGAGAGCAGTGAAAGATCCCAAATACAGTAAAAAATTGCTGCTATTGGATGGGTGGATATTGTCAAGTCGCATGACTTGGAGCTTACTTGTTGTTTTGATGGCATTAGAAAAATAATCTTCAAGCAAAGAATGCAAGAAGCATCAGCAAACTAGACGAAACATTCATGGGTTTGGTTCTTGCATATATTGTTACCTTTAGGAGCCAAGAGTCCGTCAATATCATTTTCACTTGCATCAAGTTCTTCTAAGCTTTTCAAAGCGTCCAAATCTGGGCATGCAGAGATCAAACAAAAATATTTGAAACATGTTGGGGTAGGTCTGTTGATGAGTATGTACTCTTACACTCTAACACTAACGTCTAACCTTTGACATCAATTGATCCATTCAGTCGGTTTTTCCTTAAATTTAGAACCTTGAGAGATGAAAGTCCTCCCAGTGATGACAGGACAGTGTTACTCAACAGATTGTTGCTCAAATCAAGGATCTCCAGATTTCTCAGCCTTAGTCTTTCTCCACCTTCTGTGATTTTCATAAATTGTTGCTAACTATGAGTCACTTTATTTTTCTTTCCTTCTGCAGAAAGGATTTAATAACGTAGCTGCTGCATCCGAAGTGAAGACAGCCAATAAAGGGTTGAATAGTATACCTTGGACTGATCCAAATTCTTGGAATCCAATATTCTGCAAAACCAGCTCCTTCAAGTTGGTCATTTTATTCAGTTCTGCCAGGTTGAGTGGAAACATGTCATGACAAGAAAGAAACAAGCTGGTGGTCTGAGAAAAATGGTGGAATTCCAGAATAGTTACCTTGAATTATATTTCCAACTGATCCCACTTCATAAGACGACAGTTTCAGGGTTTTCAGAGATGGAAAGCCAACCAGAGAGGATGTAATGTTACCGTTGAGGCTAGTCCCGCTTAAATCAAGAAACTCCAGACGGGTCAATCTAGACCACAGTCTTTCAAAACCTGCAAAGATGAGTGAGATGAAACCTGGAATATCTGGAGTGTTAGACAGCAAGGAAATGGCTACCTCCATCCTCAACGCAACAGTTCATGTGGTTGTTCTCTAAGTTAAGACTCTGAAGCTGTTCAAATGGAAGGAACACTGAAGCATTCAGATTCCAAGGAAATGGAGCTGGATTTGGCTGTTGAAGATTGAGACCGATAACACGGCCTGTGGTGTTGCTGCACTCAACCCCTTTCCACAGACAACAATCCTCAGACCCTCTACCAGCCACCCAGTATAGCAGGACATTGTCATTTGGGGGTTTTAAGGATGCTTTGAGTTGCAACAGACCAATCCTCTCTCCCTCCAAGCAACCAGAACAGCAAGAGCACCACCAACTTAGTGAAATCAGCATCCACAACAACCACCACTTCAACCCCATCTCTCCCTCCTGAAATTTTGATGGAAGGAAGGAGTTTGGCAGTGAAGAAAAAGCAAGATAAAGTGGTGTCATGAACAGTTTTGAGTCTACCAATTAATGTTGAGGAGAAAAAAAGAACATAGAATTTTCTCTCATTTGGGAAAATGGAGCTTGTGGTGCTCACCATTTCAAACCCCATGTTTGACTTCAATTAGGTTGGGAACAACAAGCAAGTGAGCTTCAAGATAGAGAAAGGGGTTTCAATCAACTTTCATTCATAAATGCAAGAAAGTGACAGTTAATTGCTTGAAGTGTTCCTCACTCATATGTAATTCAACTATATTCCATTCTTGACTGCTTCAACAGGCAACTTTCCAATTAATCAATACCTGCAGAAGAAGCCTTGCAGAAGAGCAATTTCTTGTGCAGTTCAGCCAGCAAGATACCAAACCCTTAAACCCTGGCTGCCTGGTTTGCGATGCATCGCTTTCCTGATGTTGCATAACTCTTATAAACTCCTCTGAGCTTGAGTTCCCATCATGATTCGAATCAAAGATATGAAATAATATGTCAGAAACACTGTCTATGATAGTGATTCCACATACCTTGTACAAAACAAACAACAATATCAGTACTTAAAAAGATAAGTAAAATAGGAATGAATTAATGTGGCAGACAGAGTTCTCATACTTGGGATGCGGCTCTTTGGAAATCACTCTTTGTCAATAATCCACTAACTTTTCCATAGCTGAAAATGGCCAGAGACAATGACTGCAATTTTGTTCCCAGCTCTGCAAAATCTTTGAACTCCTCGAACGTAAAGTGCTTGTCTTTGACCTCTGGCTCTTTGTCTAGCTGGTCTACCCAGTTCAGGAACTTGTTTACTTATTTCACATCAGCAGATGCAACTAATGACAAAGCAAAGTCTTTAGCCTGGCAAACTCCAATTTCAGTACCTGCAAGACTTTCACATAAGAGATTCAATATCTGAGAACATCAAGTAACTCCAGTAAGACAAATTTGACAATCATCATATAATTCTAGTGTCTGTGAAAGAGAGGAAAGGAGGAACATACTTCTTGATGCAAGTCTCTCAAAAACTGGACAAATCTAGAGAAGCTTGATTCAGGAATGCTGATCAGTGTACCAAAAAATATGTAGCAGATATTAATAGAATTTGAAAAGACTGTTAAAGACCTCAAGTTTCAATAATCTGAAGTTTGTATGATCACAAATTACAAGCAAGCCTGAAGAAAGAATTGATACTCACTCTGAAAAAAATATCAGCCCATCATTGTTTGTATCGAAAAGCATGAAGAAGTTGGATGGAGGGCAATGTAACTCACCAGGAGCTCGTTCACCTCTCAGAAAACCCTCTCTCATACGGTCTGATTCAGATGGTGGAAATACAGGGACAATTGCTCTCATCAGGTCTTCAGCTCTCACAAATATCTCTCCCTCGGGGGATACAAGAGAGGCAAAGTACTCAAAAATCTGAAAACAAACCAAATTCACCAACCATTTACCATCAACATTTATTCTATGGATTTCACCGAATACAATTCAGTTCCTATGAAGTCTAGGGAAAATGACAAAAAACGTGTTCTATACGACGAGAGGTTTTGCAATTTATGTATTTTTACAAAAATGATAAATTTACCCTTAGAATTAATAAGTGTTTTTTTCATAAAAACTTAATATTTCGGGACAATTTCATCATCTTTTTGCAATATTCAGTGCACATTACATTTTTGCATAAGTATCATAGTATATAATACATTTTTGTTATTTTTCCTAAAATCTATCACTAGAACTCCCTTGGAGTTAAAAGGAGCGAAAAGGGTTCTCCATGGATAGTACACGAAAACCATTAACCCTACAAATTGTGATGATGAGCAAGGAATGACCGTCTTTCTTCTAAATAACACAAGTCATCAAAAGATGGTTTTCACAAGATTTGTTCCCACTGCTCACCATACAGTTGTCTATATATAATTTACATTATCTTTACAAAAGACCAATATAGGGTGTCTCCAATCCAACGAGTATATAGGGTGAAGATCCAATAGTCCCGAGTAATCACCAAATATGGTCCAAAACCACCCTTTTTCATCCCTAATTTATCTATTTAATATAAAATTCAAGAACTAATAAAATTAATATTACATCACTTGAGGAGATACTCTATAATGAGTATCTCATAAAAGTAGCGAGCAAATATGCAACGAATGAATATATTAAATATTTGGTCTTCAATGACTACAAGCATTCATTGGCCAATAATACCTCCAAATCAAAAAATCCAATAAGAATGTTTCTAGATTAGTTTCCATACTAATCAAACTAACAAGCCGTTACACAAATTTTGAAGTCGTATTAGTGCGTTAGTCTAATATAGTAAATGTATATATAAAGTAAGTCAATGGTCACATGACCAGTTGCATTTCTGTGGTACCTATCATGCAACAGAGAAACTTAACTTACTTTCCCTTGATGAGCAGCAGAAGGAACGCAATCTTTTTGTATTGGTGGTAAGATAGGCTTCTATAAAATAAAGATACAGATATCAGTTTTAGTAAACACTAAACAGAAAATACATTCTTGAACCTCCAAAAGTACAAAACACTGAAACACTAACCAGTCACTTGATGCATTCGGCCACGTTGATGTGTCGGCGGCCATTTCTACAGTTCAGTTCACAGATAGAAGAGCTCTTAAATCACACATGCAAGGTCATCAATGCAATGAAAAACTAAAGTCATAAGAAAACACAAACAATGAACATTAATAGTATAATATAGCATCATAAACTGAGAGAGCAAATAAAATTTAAGAAACCTTCATTGGCTTCTCTTGGTGGGGTCTTGAATCCCTTATGAAATCGGTTCCCGCCCTTTTTTCAGCTTCTTTGAGCTGGTTCATTTTCAAAAACACAAAATCAAAACCAAAACACATACACATACACACATGAACCAAAAAGAAGCACATCAAGACAGCGAAAATGAAAGCAGTTTTCACAGGAAAGTTTTCTCAGTCTGCAACGAATAAAAGTTGATCAGAGAACAAATTAGTATAAAGCGAAGAGAAATTTAGAGTGTTGATCTCGGATTCGAACCGGCATTACCTACCGGGTGGAGAGGTTGAGCTTCTGCAAGAGTGAATCGAGGCAATCTCTGGCTACGTTCCACCCTGGCTAACACACGTGGAGGAAAATGGGCTTTTTTATATTTGCGGCCAACTTATTGTTTTGGGCTTTATTACTTGGAAGCCCAATATGGATTGCCATATTCCCGTAGGTTGGGGGATGCAATCTGCTGGAAACCATGTTTCAAATAGGTAAAAGGGACCTCCACCATCCGTTGGATACAATCTCATCAACGACTGTCAATATTAACCAAATTCTACTCAAATTTAATTCAAAAAACATGAAAAATGGCATAATAGTCATTTTGCGTCATGAATTGTGCGTTGGACGATTTTGCGATTTCTTCGATCGATCGATCACAATCAATAATCATTCATTACGCAATTGTCATGAGTGATCGATTGATCAGTTCTGCAATTGTGATCTGCTATTCCGCGACTTCTGAAATTGTAATCCATCGTTCGATCAATTATGCAATTCTGATTGACCGATTCATCGATTCTAAAATTGTAATTTATTGATCGATTCGATTATGCAATCGTTAGTAATTGATCGACCAATAAATTGTACATATCTGAAGGCCTTTCAGATACAAGACAGCCAAAACAAATAAAGACCAAATGTGTTCAAAATGTGAAAGCCTTTCATATACCAGAAAAATCTGAACAAATCTGTTCAAAGTTTGAAGACCTTTTAGATACAAGAAGACCAAACCAAAATAAGGGACTAATATGTTCAAAATGTGAAGGTCTTTCATATACCAGAAAAATCTGAACAAACCTGAAGGCCTTTCAGATACAAGACGACCAAAATAAATAAGAGACCAAATGTGTTCAAAATGTGAAGGTCTTTCATATACCAGAAAAATCTAAACTAATATGTTAAAAATATGAAGGCATTTCAAATACAAGACAACCAAAATAAATAAGAGACCAAATGTGTTCAAAATGTGAAGGCATTTCATATACCAGAAAAATCTGAACAAATATGTTCAAAATCTGAAGACCTTTCAGATACAAGACGACCAAATCAAAATAAGGGGAAAATGTGTTCAAAATATGTAAGGCCTTTCATATACCAGAAAAATCTAAACAAATTTGTTCAAAAACTGAAGGTCTTCCAAATACAAGAGAACCAAACCAAAAACACTGATACCCGTCGGGGGATTGGTGTGACGAGAGGTACCCTTGTGTAACGAGGGCTTCGAGTATTTTTCTATAAGAAAACACTAATACTCGTCGAGGGAGTGGTGTGACGAGGGGTACCCTCATGTAACAAGGGTTTCGAGTATTTTTTCTATAAGAAAATACTAATACCCGTCGAGGGAGTGGTGTGACGAGGGGTACCCTCGTGTGACGAGGGTTTCAGGTATTTTTCTATAGAAAAACACTAATACCCGTTAGGGGAGTGGTGTAACGAGGGTTTCGGGTATTTTTCTATAGGAAAATACTAATACCCGTCGAGGGAGTGGTGTGACGAGGGGTACCCTCGTGTGACGAGGGTTTCAGGTATTTTTCTATAGAAAAACACTAATACCCGTTATGGGAGTGGTGTAACGAGGGTTTCGGGTATTTTTCTATAGGAAAACACTAATACCCGCCGAGGAAGTGGTGTGACAAGGGGTACCCTCGTGTGATGAGGTGTACCCTCATGTGACGAGGGATACCCTCGTGTAACGAGGTTTTCGGGTATTTTTCTATATGAAAACACTAATAATCGTCGGGAGAGTAGTGTGACGAGGGGTACCCTCGTGTAACGAGGGTTTCGGGTATTTTTCTATAAGAAAACACTAATACCCGCTGGGGGAGTGGTATGACGAGGGTTACCCTCGTGTAACGATGGTTTCAGGTATTTTTCTATATGAAAACACTAATACCCGCCGGGGGAGTGGTGTGACGAGGGGTACCCTCATGCGACGAGGGGTACCCTCATGCGACGAGGGTTTCGGGTAATTTTCAAAATCTGTAATTCTTTCATATAACTGAAAAAATACATTGGATCAGGTTTCCAAATACACAATTGAACCCTATCAACCAATAAGCTAATCAGAACAAGGTTTTTAAGAGAAACTCACAAGAATCACAGATATTTTTTAAAATCTGTAAGACTTTCTTATAACTGAAAACAAAACAACCCAGTGGACATATAAATTGGTATAGTTTTCCAAAAACACACTTGAACCATATAAAGTCAAGCTAATAAGAGCAAGGTTTTTGAGAGGAATTCACAAGAATCACAGACATTTTTCAAAATCTGTTAGCCTTTCATATAACTGAAAACAATACAACCCAGTGAGCATATATATTGGTACATGTTTCCAAAAACATACTTGAACCTTATCAATTCATGAAATAATCAGAGCAAGGTTTTTAAGAGGAATTCACAAGAATCACATATATTTTTCATAATATGTAAGCCTTTCATATAACTGATAACAATACAAACCAGTGGACATATATATTGGAACAAGTTTCCAAAAACACACTTGAACCCTATAAACTAATAAACTAATCATAGCAAGGTTTTTCAGAGGAATTCACAAGAATCACATACATTTCCAAAATTTGTAAGTCTTTCATATAACTAAAAGCAAAACAAATTAGTGGACAAATACAGTGGAACAGGTTTCCAAAAACACACTCGAACCCCATTAAGTCATGAACTTCAGAGCAAAGTTTTTTAGAGGAATTCACAAGAATCGCATACATTTCAAAAATCTATAAGCCTTTCATATAACTTAAAACGATATAAACCAGTGGACATATACAGTGGAACAGGTTTTCAAAAACACACTTGAACCCTATCAACTAATAAGCTAATCAGAGCAAGGTTTTTAAGAGGAATTCACAAGAATCACATACAACTGGCAACTACCTTTAAATTTTTTTATCCATTTTCATAGTCGGTAAGGCTTTCAGATAGCACAAAACCAACTCAAAAAAGGGCAACTGCATTATAACAGGCTTCCTTAATCAATGTGTTCAAAGTCTGTAAGTCTCTCATATAAAAGAAAGGTAAACCAAAATAGAGACAACTGCATTGCAACAGGCTTCCTGAAACTAATCTTATTCAAAATATGAAAGGGCTTTAATATAAAAGAAATACCAACAAAACAAAGAAGAAATTGTCAAACAACAATAATCAAGTGAGACTTTCAATCATGAGAAACCTGTTCAGATAACAATCCTGAGACTTGTTTACATAAACTGTTTGAGAAAAATGTTTACATAATAATCTTGAGACTTTACAAACACATTTCATGTTTATAAAAGACTTTCATAAAACGGAAAAACCTATCAAACCAAGCCATAATGACAATGAAACAGATTTTCTGTAAAACATTTCATGTTTATGATCCAAAAACAGTTCACAGCGACCCATTTACACAAATATGAACACCGTTCAAATAAATAAACTCCAACCAGATAAACCAATAATTACTTGTCTTCTTCTTCTCAATGCTACGACACTCCTTGAACTTCCTCTTCTGCGATAATTTCGTCATCACTGCAAGAGAATCAGTGGCACGCTATAGAGATCTAAGGTTTCCCAAATCGCCTCCTCTCGCAAATCCCTTCTTCTCACAAACAAACCGATAGAAAGCGCCTTCTCCAAATCGCCTACTATCGCAAGATAGATCGATCGCAAATTGCCTTCCCAAAATCGCAAATCACTCGATCGATCGATCGATCGCAAATCGCCTCCTCTCGCAAATTGCCTTCTCCCGTAAATCGACTCAGCACATAACAGAAAACCAATTGAAATGACAATCATACCCTTCCACATGTTGGCGAAAACGCAAAATGACGAAAAGAAATTACAAATTCGACTTATTTACGCCTCAATGCCACCGCGTCCATCTTCATCGTTGTTCATATAATCGTGTGGCTGAGATTGGTCCCTTAATACCTATTTGAACGCATGGTTTTTTACTGATTCTTTCCCGTAGGGAGGCAACATTTTATATGAAATTTTTTTATCCATTAACTTACAGAAAATTCAATATAATTGAATGTAATAATCAATATTTACCGAAATAATGAAAAACGTTCTGCCCCGACCACGCTTCATTGCCACCCTTTATGTATCTAAAATTAAAGAGTCACACATCCAATTAAAGAGATCTCGAAATAACTAGTGATCTAAAATAGTTTTGTCTCTATCTTGGTTACGAAACACAAAGTGGACTCAGTATTTATATAAACAAAAGAAGGTAAAGTATTTCAAGTAACAAACAAGAAATTTCTAAAATGTTTAGTAGCTCAAATATTTTCATGAACTTATCAGGCGTTGTTGCCCTGATAATACACAGGTAACAGAAGCAATATGTTCTTTCAGATAGTAGGAATCACAAACAAACAAAATACATTGAAACCCATCGCATATATAATTTGTTGGAACTCACATATAAGTAGGTCATCAGGGAATCATCATAAATATTAGCATATAGAAGAGAAGCTCTAAAAAGTGTAAGAAATGCACATCAATGCTGAGGATATATAGAACAACACTGGTTCAAGTGGCTGAGGTCTCATCCAGTTTGAATCTGGAATTTGTAACGTGATGTTGACGACCAATAAGAATGTTTTTAGATTAGTCTACGTACCAATCAAACTAACATGTATTTACACAAATTTATTTGATGAATTAAATGAATTGGTTACTTTTACAAGGTGATGGATAAAAGAATTCATATTTGACCTTTCCTAGCACACAAACACTGTATTCCCTAAATTGATGAAACTTTCCAAGCTCACACATATAATAACATGATAGTTATCGAACTCTACGACAAGGTCAAATAATATAATCTGGCAGTAGAGAAAAGTTGGTAAATATAGTTGGAGAAGAGAAATGATATTTATAATTTGATAGTTAGGTAAAGAGTGAATACTATATTGGTCCCTAAATTTAAGGCACGATTGACGTAAGAGTGTAGTCCATTTGGGTGATACGAGTTGTTGGTGCGGTAGGTTTCTGAATTTTGTCTGTTAAGTGCCATATGTATATAATTCCCAACCTACCCTTCCATTTTGGGCCTCAGGCCCACCATTAAATATACGCACCTGCCCAGTTGCAATGTTCACGTTACATAAACAGTGATATATGTTTCTGTACAAAAAGGAAAATGAAATGGACCGCCGTTCAAGACATTCAATTTTCTCCATTCATATTCAAATATATTATATTGTTAGTTTAAGGATGATGGGCACAAATGTGTCTCCTAGCAATTACCATAACATTATTACAATACCACTTTCGCAAAGGTATGATGTATATTTGTATGTTTTGAAAGGGTTAATTATAATTTACTTGTATTATGGTGATGGATATTACGTGTTATTATAATTGTAATAAAAAATTTAATCTCATGTCAAGTTAATTTTTTTTTACTTTTTTTTAATACCGTTAGAATTTGAACAAAAAACCAAAATTTTTTTTTGAAAAGACAAATATCCCTGAATTTAATTCAGCTTGATTTGCCTCCCTGCAAAACTGCACGAAGACCCTCTTCACCGGAACCGCATTGACGCCAACAGCCTCGATCCAGCCTCCCTCTAGCATCCTCGCCTCCGATGGATGATGAATTCTCCGGCCATATGTATTGAAGGGTCTCCAATCTCTCCCTCAAGTGCTCGTTCTCTAGGCCTCGAAGATGACCAAGCTTTATCACCGTCGTAAATCAATATATGGGCATTGGGGTTATTCTCGGGACTGTGATTTGGGGTGGAAGCCAACCAGCTTAAATTTGAGTTTGAAATTTTGTTAAGCTGCAGGAACAATATGTCGAACACAATATTGTAATGATTGGTTCGACAACTTGTTTAAGCACGGTTTATGGACTATCAAAATTAAAGCAGTAAACAGAAGACACACAATATGTTTACTCAGTTCGGTGACTCTGCACCTACGTCTGGGAGCACTCTGTCAGTGTAAAGGTTTTCACTATACGGTAGTCAATAGTACAACTTCAAGCATCAACTAGCTATCACACAAGCTATTGTCCTAAGCTACTAGAGATCTCACCGTGAACAACCTCGGCCAGGGACTCCCACTGTCTTTGAGAACGTCTCAATTCCACCCTTCGAGCAAGCCTATGCTCGGCGTAGTTGTCTTCGACAATTTCTTCTTGAAATCTTCAATCACGAACAAAACCCAATAGATCACAAACACTCAAGTCCTCTTGAGTGGATGTCTGTGATCGACAACGTCCTCTCTAAATATATTAGCCTCTCAATCCGCTAGTCTTACACGATTAAGAGCTCTAAGAATTTAGTACAGAGAAAAGACTGAGTTGCTAAGTGGGTAGCGCCTGCTTTTATAACAACCCCTATTGCATAATCGGATTCCAATTCCGTTTAGGAAATCTCTTGCCACCTTGCGTTTCTAGCAAGTGGCAGGTTGGTGTTGCCGCTTTCTTTGGTCTTGGTGACGTGTCTTCTTTCCAGCTGGACCTTGCCTAAATTTGTCTTGCTTTCACTTCTTCGTGCGTACATCTGTGCATGAAACATGAAATCTTCGATGTCTTGCCTAATTCTGCAAGTAATATGTCACACTAATTCTGTCGCAACATGTTTACCCACATCTTGACTTTGCACTAAAAAATATGTCATACTAATCGTAGTAACATAGTCCAATCGCAGTCTCGAGAAGATCAACAATAAGGGAAAATTCGGATATTATTTTATAGCATTCCAGAGAAGCGCGGTTTCAAGGACTCCGTCGTAGAAACCATTAATGTTGCCGAGCTGGAGAAGACGGTGATGAGAAGAAGTAGAAGACGAAGAACCTTTTAAGAAGCTCCTGCTCACGAGAACCGTCTGAATCAATAGAAATACAAACTGTCATAATCGGTAACCTGGTTTCCCCCTCGTTACAGTTAGAGTCTCTCGTAACATTTGGGGAACTCGTTATATATTTCTCCCAAGCCCGATTCACATATGAGTACGGTCTGGTGTAAACATGGTACACATATGGTAGAACTTGAGTGTGAAATGATAGAAACATATTAGACACGGTAGAAATACGGAATGAACGTGGTGGAAAGACAATATCACGTGTCAGATGCTGGTATAACCTTACAAGATAAGCGGCTCCTAGCAAATTTGGACGGTCTGTATTTCTTCCACAATTCGCATTGAAATACATCCCAGCATATGTATTGAGTTACCGAAAATGTGAGTGACACAATCTAATTATGAATACATTTTTATATTTTTGAAGGTATGTTTCACAAAAATATTCAATCATATCCGATTTGATGGGATTTGAAATATCGATCAAATCTTTATTGAATGTGAATGTCTTTACCATTTATATGTTCATATAAAAGTGGTTATAATTTGATTGAATAGATGAAGTTTAGTGGGCCACTTTGAATAACTAACTCGCACCTGCCCCCACTTAATGACAATGAATTGGTGCTACTTAAAGGTGACATAAAAGTAAAGCCCTAACAAAACCCTAACCCTTCTTTTTGTTAATAATCCAAGACTAAAAAGTAATTATTAAGACATTAAAAATGCTTAGAAAATAGGCCGGTGCATTGGTGTGTGAACAAAGCCCATAGAGTTAATAAAGACATGCATGTGAATGCAGTTAGAGCAACCACCAATTGCACACAATAAAAGAGTCATTGATCATAAATCAGGTCTAGTTTTGCAGCTGGTTTTTACCCATTTATTTCCCAAATTATTAATACCTATTATTATTATACAAGTTGAAGTCAATGTAGCACCCACATAACATAAGGTCAATCACCTTTTGTAATTGCATATTTCTATTCACAACCAATTTGGTAACATAGGTCACTCATTTATTTTGGATGTATTTATGAATCCATCAACAAGTGTCCAACATATCTAACTATACCAATAACTACTACTTTCATGGTTGGATTGGAAGTTACCTTCAAATATATATTGTCGATAAATGTTTTCTTATTGTGTTGGATGAGAACTTTATGTATAGTCCAAATCATATCATAAATGTTTTGATTGGGATTTTGCAAAATTATTAGGGGTAATGACAGTGGCAAAAAGTTTTCATGTAATATGACCCTTTGCAAGAGTATGTTTTGCATAATGTTAAATGTTGATGATAGATATAGTAATTTGAACTTTATTTTTTTAATGCAAAATGGATGTATTTTTTTTAAAGGCAAAAGTATCACTGGAATTTATAATTTAATTTGTTAACAAAAGAATTTTTAAAGTTTTCCCATTTTTATTTAATTTTGTAGTCAAAAGTTGTTTAAATTTTTAATAAAAAGTATGTCTAAGTTAAAGTATGATTTAAATTTACCAATTTGAATTGAAAGGCAAAATGGGCAAAATGGGCAAACTTTAAAATTTATTTTTTTAAAAGTTCATTTTTAATTCTAAAAATACTTTATTCATTTTTTCCAATATATATAATTTTTTTTTACGATCAATGTTAAGGTCCAGTCATCGGACATTCTTTCATGGTGTACACCTTCTTAAATTATATTCTGTCACTCTTTGGTTGTTATTAATTATTGTAAAACTCTCTCTAACTAACTAACTAACTAGTTGATGTTTGTGTTTGTTTTGTTTATCGGTTATAAAAGGGAGCAGCTCACATTTGGTTTGCTTCTGCACTCTTTGGGTCTGAGTGGGAGATGGGGGAGAATGATGTTCTGCCCGATCCCGCTCTTCTGTTGGCCTTTGATGCTCGCTAAATAAGTTTTAGGGTAAATTTCACATGACCCCTCTTAACTATAATCGTGTCTCACATGCCCCCCCTAACTATAAAATCAATCTGTGAGGTGCCTTAACTATACAAAAATCCCACTTTACCTTTTTTTGTTGACTTTTTTCAAAATTCTGTTAAGTTTTTGTGAAATGACGAAAATACCCTTGTATCTGAAAATTTAAAATAAATAAATAAAAATGATTTTGAACTTTTTTTTCTAATTTTCTCACTCTACAAAATAAAGAATAAAATTTTGTTAATAGTAAAAATAATTTTTAAAAAGTTTTTCTTATAAAAAAAAATTAAAAATAAAAATTTACTTTTAAACATCGTTTTTTATTTTTATTAATTTTTATAAATATTTTTTTAAAAATAAAAAATTAATACTAAAATATTATTTTTATTCGTTATTTTGTACAACGAGAAAATAGAAAAAAAAGTTCAAAATCATTTTTATTTATTTATTTTAATTTTTCAGATACAAGGGTATTTTTGTCATTTCACAAAAACTTAACAGAATTTTGAAAAAAGTCAACAAAAAAAGGTAAAGTGGGATTTTTGGATAGTTAAGACACATCACAGATTGATTTTGTAGTTAGGGGGGGGGGGGCATGTGAGACACGTTTATAGTTAAGGGGGTCATGTGGTACTTAAAAAAATATACTTTATTTTTTTTTGACCAAAAAATAGTTTGGTGTTGTCTTGTTTTAATTGAATAAAAATCTTAATATAATTTGTCGATAAAAAAATAGGATAAATTACACATGACCCCTAACTATACACGTGTCTCACATGCCCTCTAACTACAAAATCAATCTGTGAAGTGTCTTAACTATCTAAAAATCTCATATTACCTTTTTTGTTGACTTTTTTCAAAATTCTATTAAGTTTTTTTTGCGAAATGATGAAAATACCCTCATAACTGAAAAATCAAAATAAATAAATAAAAATGATTTTGAACTTTTTTTCTAATTTTCTCGTTGTACAAAATAAAGAATAAAATAATTTTAATAGTAAAAATAATTTTTAAAAAGTTTATGTTTATAAAAAATATAAAAATAAAAATTTATTTTTAAACATCGTTTTTTATTTTTATAAATAATTGTTTTTAAATAAAAAAATTAATACTAAAATATTTTTTTTCTTTATTTTGTACAACGAGAAAATAGAAAAAAGTTCATAATCATTTTTATTTATTTTAATTTTTCAGATACAAGGGTATTTTCGTCATTTCACAAAAATTTAACAGAATCTTGAAAAAAAATCAACAAAATAGGTAAAGTGTGATTTTTGGATAGTTAAGCACCTCACGGATTGATTTTGTAGTTAACGACATGCCTATAATTAGGAGGTCATGTGAAATTTACAAAAAAAAATAGTAATTAATTCATCAAAGCCTTGAGACTTGATGCACAAGATAATATTGGACATGGTAACTGAACTTTTGTAACCATGTGACATTCCAAATACAATTTGTAAGAGGTAAATGGTAATTTAGTGTTTCCAAATTGGTTGAAATTGAGTGGAGTCACTCTCAGACTCAACTACCCTCCAAAATGTAATAAAAGAGTGGGAGAGTGAGAGAGTTGATTTAGAGTATAAACTCACCCACCACATTTCCTCTTATCCCTTTATATTTAGCTATTTACACATTGAAATCCAAAACAAATCCAGCATGGACTGGTTCTCATGGCTCTCCAAGACGAGCCTTGACCCCACCCTCGTCTACGAGTACGGCCTCGCCTTCGCCCGCAACGAGCTCCAATCCGACGACCTCCTCTACTTCAACCACGAGTTCCTCCAGAGCATGGGCATCTCCGTCGCCAAGCACCGCCTCGAGATCCTCAAGCTCGCCCGCAGAGACAGAGACTCCTCCTCCCTCGCCTCCCTCTTCCACAAAACCCGCCGCCGCCTCAACAACTACTTCACCAAATTGGTCTCCCCCTCCGCCTCCCACCCGCCGGCGATCAAGGCCGCGCCGCCTCCGCCGCCCGGCGGCTTCCTCAGGAAGTGGACCAGCGACAAGGACCTCGACAGGGCGGCCCAGTACAAGCCCAGGAAGAGGATCGCCCTCTCTGGGCCTCTCAACGGAAAGGCCCAGGAGAGGCTCGCGGGCCGGAACGCCAGGAGCCTGAAGCTCTCCGGGCCTCTGGACGGGAAGGCCCAGGAGAGGCTCGTGTTCCCGGACCGGAGCCCGAGGCTCCCGCCGCCGCCGGCCAAGGCCAGCGAGCTCAGGCTCTCCGGGCCGTTGGATGGGAAGCTGTTCCTCGCGAACCGGAGCCCCAAGTTTTCTGGGCCGTTGGATGGGAGGATGCAGGAGAAGCTGATGATGATGCCGCCCACTGTTAAAAGCCCGAAGATATCTGGGCCGTTGGATGGGAGGGCGGTGAGCCCAATGGGCTATAATAATAATGGGAATGGTGATTTTGAGGATCACTTAATATGGGCCGCTCTGTTTGATGACATGAAGCCCACTTGAAATGATATCGTTGCAGTTTTTTCTTTCTAAAAGAGGGTTTTCGAATCTTTTAGGAAATGGGTTTTGTGGGAATATTTTTTTTTTGAGGAATATTATTTACTCTCCCATGTGACGATTCCTGGTTTCTTGCTAGGCATCAAATATAAAATGAAAATTACAGTGTTATGTATAGACTATATGAGTTCTTCTTGTTTTTATGTTCTTAAAATGTGAGTTTATTATTGTTTTGATATATTTTTTAGGGAAAATTTCATATGGGTATCCCTGATTATGTCAAATTATCACATGACATACCTTAAAAAATTTTGTATCAGGGTGACTACCCTAGCATCTTATTTGTCTCACCGTTACTCATTCCGTCCAATTCCGTTAGTTTTTAACATTTTTGACATGTGAAATGACTAAAGTACCCTTAAGGGGTAAATGAGTTATTATAATTGGAATGAAGATACTGAAATGCCCTCACCTATTCATCTAATTTTCAAACTCATGCCACTCCCTCATCTCCTGTCTTTGCACGACCTCTGGCCTCTGACGGCCTTGTCTTCGGCCTCCGGTCATCTTTAGCCTCGATCCGATGGTCTCCAACACCTCTAGCATCGCCTCCGACCTCATCCAGCATCACCTCCAACCTCCTCCAGCGTCTCCGTGTGGTGGTCGACCTTAGCTTGCCGGAAAAAACGGTGGCCATCTCACCACCCTTGCCACTGCCATCTCCGAGTCCCTCAAGCTCTCCAACCTCCTCTCCGACTCTGGTAGCGAGGTGTTGGACTCGTTCTTTGACATCGAGGCCACACTCGCCGGAATGAGGCGCCGGAGAGAATGCCACCGCCGGAAAAATATCGTGGGTCGGTTGATGTTGTTGTTTTCGATCTGGTACGAAGTTGTTGCTCTGTTTCTTGTCTCCGTCGAAAACAGAGAGCGTTCTCTCCGGCAGTGGCGTTCTCATCGACGCCTCATTCCGGCGAGTGTGGCCTCGATGTCAAAGAACGAGTCCAACAACCTCGCCACTGGAGTCTGAGAGGAGGTCGAAGAGCTTGAGGAACTCGGAGATGGCAGTGGTGAGGAAGCCGCCATTTTTTCCGGCAAGCTAAGGTCGACCACCACACGGAGACGCTGGAGGAGGCCGGAGGCGATGCTGGAGGTGTTGGAGACCATCGGAGCGACGCTAAAGACGACCAGAGGCTGGAGACAAGGCCGTCGGAGGTCAGAGGTCATGCAGAGACAAGAGAGGAGGGAGTGGCATGAGTTTGAAAATTAGATGAATAGGTAAGGGCATTTTAGTCTTTTCATTCCAATTATAATAACTCATTAGCCCCTTAAGGGTATTTTAGTCATTTCACATGTCAAATTTTTTTAAAACTAACGGAATTGGACGGAATGAGTATCGATGAGACAAATAAGATGTTAGGGTAGTCACCCTGATACAAAAAATTCTAGAGCATGTCATGTGATAATGTGACATAACCAGGGGTACCCATATGAAATTTTCCCTATTTTTTAATTGCGAAGTCACTGTCGTGAAATATATGTAAACAATGATGTTAAGAGCAGCATTAATAATAATTAGGTTACGATTAGGTTAAGATTTTAAGAATCATTGCAGATAAAATTTGAGTTTATAAATTGAGTTAATGGTAACAGCTGCAATAAATCACCATTAATGTTGGAGTTAATGCAGTATAATTTGCCAAGCCATTCGAAGTTCCCACCCCAGTGGTTCACAAAATTGCAGTTCAGCTCAAAAACTACCCTCTTCAAGAAATCATCATATAGTACAGTCAAATTATGAATTATATTAATGTTTAAATATTTCCTACAATCATATCCTTAAATTAATTAAAAAATAACCATATTTATTATCATAAATTATTTTAGTTTTCAATTATTTATTTAATTAAACATCATACTATTAAATCTTGAATTAAATGTGTATGTAAATTCTCTCTACCATAGATGCAATGTTTTTAACTGCTCAAAACCCAGTTTTAAAATATTTGCATTTGGGTACCAAACAAAAGTATCTATGCACACTGGTTTCACAACTTACACATCTGAAAGTGAAACAGATGTTATATATATATATATATAGTTGAAGTCAATGATCTCAAGTTTGTGGCAGCCTGAAAGAGCCTCCTTTGTACAACATCTGGTAGACAGGTCTAATTCTCACAGTAAGCACAATACTCAACAAGGAGCCAAAGCAGCACACACCAGCCAGAACCAGAAATGTGACTCTGAAACAATTCGGACCGATACAGGACACGCTCGAATTCAACAGACCGATCCCGTGCTGCTTCCCCTCCTCGTTGTCATAAACATACCCTGCATTCCCCATTGCCATGATGTTGTACAATGTACCGAAATGCTTCAACCCAAAAAGCTCCGAGGTTGTAGGGATCATGATTGAGAACTAAACCCCGAAGCAGACGCCGAGTAAGCCGGTCGCAATGTAGAGAGTGTCCTTTATGTCTGAAGCAAACAAGAGTTATGTGATTATCATGATCCCTTGGGTAAGTGTCATCCGGATTGTCTGAGGAACCGTTCTTGTCCTGAAAAAATATTCATAAACACAAACAAAGGATATTTTGGTCATTTTACAATGAAAACTAACATGTTTCCAACTGTAGAGTAGTTAAGTGACAGAGATTTAATTTAAGTTAACTGTAGTTATGCGAAAATGAATGACACATACTTAAATGTATTAAACTGAGGACATCAATTTTGATAGAGTTTTTAATCTTATACCAACTCAACTCTGCTACACAGGTTCTAGTGGAGACTGTTGAACTAACGGTTGATATGTATTTAAGAAGTGGAGAGAAGATTCATATTCAATTTCAATCCTTTATATAGGAGAAATGACATCGTTTCAAACAGACACAATCGTTCGTAACATGTATCTTTTGAAAATGTGTCCATTAAATGAAAATATCATCTATTATCTCATTCAATTACATAGTTTCCAACAATGTTAAGTACTTAAACTAATACACATGTAAGCAATGTAAATGTTTTGTACCTTACAAAATGTTCAAAAACAACGCCCCTGCCAAGGCGGCCCACAAAATAGAACAAGCTGAATAGGCACAATAAAACAGTGGTATCGTCCACGCCTTGAGTGATCCCTATCTGAGAAAGATTGTTGAGAACGTCACGCCAAAACCAACTCCAACAAGAAAAACCTAGAACATGAGCCACAAATCAACCTTGACCACAACCTCGACGAACTTAAAGTCCTCCTCTTCTTCTTCACAACCCCCTCGCCCTTAGCAAGAACCATATTTACTTCTGATGCATCATCATCAGTTTCGCGTAAACTCCCACTCATCGATGAGCTTGGTGTGAGCAATGGCTCTAATTTGTCTGCATCGGCTTCCTCAAGCAGACCGACTTGGTAGCTTTTATGGGGTATAACGTCTTTAGCGGGATTGCAAGAGGAGCCATGATAAGGAGAATCGTTACAACAATTGAAATGTAGGAAATTGGATTGCTGAAAGAAAGCACGCCAGGTGGCTACACCTAGATTTTGCTGTTTTTCACCTGGGTATACCTATAATTTTTTTTTCCAGCTGACACGCCTAGAATGTGCGAAATTTTCACTTTGCACTTTCCGTCCAATTTTGTTAGTTTTTAACGTTTTTTTCGTGTGAATGACTAAAATGCCCTTAAGGTTAAATTAGTTATTATAATTGGATTGAAAAGACTAAAATGCCCTCACATATTCATCTAATTTTCAAAAACATGCCACTCTTCTCTCTTTTCCCTCTCTCTCTCTCTCTCTCTCCTCTCCCTCTCTTCGTTAATCCAATTAACAGTAAACCCATCTTCTTGTTGTCCAGAGCTGCGTTTCCACCCAATTCCAGAATTTGAACCAATCAATTCAAAACACAACATAGTCAAGACCTAGATTCAAAAGTTATATATATATATATATATATATATATATATATATATATATATAATTTCATGTTTTGAACCTCATCGGGGAGGTACTCGAGAACAACGGCAAGGCAGACCGGAGCGTCGGCACCGACGAGCTGGGCGTACTTGCTGACCGGGAACGGTGGACCAGCCTCGCTACTGCGTGACGGAGTCGGTCAATTTTCCTCTTTCAAAATAAAAAAATTACTCGTGTCATACCCACATCAAAAAAGCAAATCCCCACATAAATTCACAAATCACACAAACTCACAATAAAATCAGAATCTAAATTTCCTCACACCAACTCAAAAATCACAATCAAATCCCTTTTCAACCCAAAAGAAAAAACACAAAACCCATATCAAATCAAGCGAAGGGATTGGTGAAATTATGGAAGAGCCGATGAGGTGTGGATCTGAGACGAGATGTGAAGAGACGATCGAAGATCAAGAGGTCAATGGATACTTCACAAACCTTTTTTACTTGGCAACTTCGCTGATTTTTGTTGTTTCTCTGGCTTCCGAAATCCTCCGTCGTCGTCGCTTCCGCCGTCGACGGGCCTCGCCGGCGTCGACAGGCCACGCGTCCTCCATATATTCATGCACCGGCGAGAACTGAGTGGAGCTCATGAAACCCCTCTCTCCAATGTAGTGCCTGAAACCCTCTCTGATTCGGAAGTGCAAGGCCAGAGAGCAAGACCAGAACGAAATGTTCTTCGTTTATATTTTAAATTTAAAATTTTTATTTATTTCTTAATTTTAAAGAGAGGGAGAGAGAGAGAGAGAGAGAGAGAGAGAGAGAGAGAGAGAGAGAGAGAGAGAGAGAGAGAGAGAGAGAGAGAGAGAGAGAGAGAGAGGGAAAAGAGAGAAGAGTGGCATATGTTTGAAAATTAGATGAATATGTGAGGGCATTTTAGTTTTTTCAATCCAATTATAATAACTGATTTAACCTTAAGGGCATTTTAGTCATTTCACATAAAAACGTTAAAAACTAACAGAATTGGACGGAAAGTGCAAAGTGAAAATTTTGCAAATTCTAGACGTAGTCAGCTGGAAAAAAAAATTCTAGGTGTACCCAAGTGAAAAACAGCAAAATTTAGGTGTAGCCACCTGAAATTATCCCTTCAAATTATACCGTAAATAGAATGATGGTTTACTTTACTTTCACTTGTGTAGTTTCGTGAGGTTGGATTTTTCTCGCGTCATGTTTGTTTTTACGTGATCAATGTGTACACTGTATACATTACTTGTAAGTTGTGGGTACCATTAATTTGAGTTTCTGGTTTAAATTTGATTCACTTAAATCTTAACTGAATTAGTATGTCCAAATGAGCAACTCTAACCTATAATATCATTTTGGTATACAGTGTACTAAAAATTGACATGGTGAAGTCCAAAGTTCAATTTCCCTAGAGAGGGTGGGAAAGTACGGGTTTGATGCAATTTTAAAAAATTGTACTTGATGTATTATTATTAATCGTTGATTTTAAGTTTTTTTGGACTTCACATATGTTGGTATGAGATCATTACCACTTGGTTGTACACAATTAATTGCACGACCCTTTCATGTTTGTTTGGTTAGAAATGCAAGATGCATTAAGATCTATAAATGCTTTGTAAGGATACATAACTAATCAAATGGGGTGGGCGTGGTTCCGGAATTGGATATGACTGATCAAGAATTGGATCGAATCCTTCTGATACTTCAATTGCAGAAATTAGATATAAAACCGTTAGTTAAGAAAATGGTTTGATTCAGATTGCAACTCTTTGGTTTGATTTCAAAATCTACCCGTTAGGACTGGTTGATTTTCACTATTTAATTTAGCTTCGATTTATATGATAATTATAAGAATTTGAGCTTGAATTATAGCAAGTCTAAATTTACAACTATTAAAAATACAATTGAGAATGTTCATATTTAATCATTACAACTCAATTGAAATATAAAGTTTGTAAAAAAATAATTAACAATATAAGATAGATGAATATCCTGAGCTTTTATTCTTTAATTCACGTATTCACAAATTGGTATGGTTAACTGGCAGTTCTGAATTTTGAGAACCGAGCCGAAATGAAATTGTTCTTTAAAATTTAGAGCCAAAATCAAACTATTAATCACGGCCAGTGTTTCGTTGTGGATGCGATTTGGTTCTTTGTTCGAGACCGGTTCGAGTCCAAAATGTTTATCCCTACTGACTACCAAGCCATAACTAAAATATAATTGCAAATCAGATCAAAGAACTTGTTTATCCAATGGTTGATTTCACTTGATACTCCAAAAAAAACACATATACTAACTACATAGCTTGCCATATATAGTTATGAAGAATTGAAGAAACATGGAAATATACAACTTAGGCTGTCCATGGAAACCGAGAGCATGTGAAAAAAATACTCTGGGCTGATTTATTGAGCTTTTATTAAGACCTATCGGGTAAGTTAGGTTGTACCCGACTCATCCAACAACACCCAAACCCGACCACTCGACACGTCTCCCGAGTTGAGTTAAGGGTCTCTTTTTCTAGACCCAAAACTTGTCGGGTGAACCCGAACTCTGTCGGGTCTACCCAACCCGACCCAATGATCCACTGATCCAAGAGAATAACTACACAACAACCTATACCCACAGCAGTGCTGCAACTATCAATTGCATTATTGAAGCAAATCTGCATTGTGCTACTCAATAGGACAAGACCAATATTTGTAGTTACTGTATCATCTCATTGGACTCATAAATGGCTTCTTGTCTCATCTTTGATCTTTTCAAGACGGTAAGGAATCGATTATTTGTTATTTGTGGAATTTTGCACATGTTCTTGTTGAAAAAACAGTAGATGAAATGCTATAAAATAAAGGAAAATATATGATGTTCGATTTGCCATTTACTGGCCGATTTGGGTATTTTCCTTCAGTCTCGAATACGGTTTTGTTTTTTGGCTATCCTTTTAATATGGTATGGAGTTTATTTAACATTATCATCATATCATGAGAAATTACGACCATACGAAATATATATGGTTTTAAGAAGACCAGTCTCCAGTCTTAATTGAAAAAACATATGAACAAAGATCGAAAAGTTGTTCAGCAAAACTTAGCTTCGTCACCGAATATGTTCCGCCCTAAAAACGTTTTTCCAGTCATGATCAAGTCTTAACCTAAACTATAAAGTTGTAGAGGACAAAATGAAGAATCAAACACAACTCAAATTAGAATTTTTGGACGTTTGTACCTTCTGTTACGCCACCTGGACAGTATCACTATATATAGTTTGTAAATGTTTTTGCCATTTGTTGTTTATTTTGTCTTATAATTTCAGGCAAAATGTCATTTTATTACATCTAACTATAGTTGTTTCACACTTTGATACCCTAACTATTTCCTCTCTTTTTAGTACTTTAACTATTAGATTTGGAACAAATGTTAGCATTCTGTTAAAATTAACACCAAAAATCGGGCCATGTGCCTATATGTGAAAATTTCACTAAATGTACTAACGAAAGTGACCTCGGTTGTATAAAAAAACTAAAAAATCAAAGAAAAATATGGTTGTCTTCTCCGGTAGCTGAGTTCTCTTCCTTAGAAAGTTTTGGGTCGTCTTCCCCAACAAGTTCTCATAATTGTGAAGTGAGGTTTATAGATTTTTTCTTTGTGAGTACTGAATATTGGAGGTTTTTATTTGTGGACTTAGGTCAGAAATCTACTATGAATCTACTGAGTTTTTTGTGGAGCTCGATCACAAATCAGAGGCGAGACGAGTTTGGTTCGGTCGCTGGCAAGGTGAGTTCGGTTTAGTTCGGTCGTCGGCAACTCTCTACTATAGATCTATTGAGTTTTTTTGTGGAGCACTAACATAAATGGTGAGAGATATATTATTGATGTGTTTTGTGAATTACAAGAGACCTATATTTATAGAATCTAATATAGAGAGAAAGGAAAAGAGAGGGAATAGGTAACCCTAATACATATGGGAAAAAGAAACTAGAATATTATAATCTAACTACCCCCCTCAAAATCAATGCAGTGAAACAAGAATTGAGTTTGAAGCTTGATAATATTGAGTTGTGGCGAGGGTTGCGGCTGCCGAGGATGATGTCGAGGTGATGCAACGAGGATTGAGGATGGAGGATGCGCGCCACTCACAGCCGATGGCGGATGCCTGATACCCGTATGTGCTGAATGATGCATGATGCCCGATGATGTTCGATGATATCTGATGACAGATGGCGAGATAGCAAATGCCCAATAATATCCAGATGCGTGATGACTAGATAGCATATGCCCAATGATTGCCAGATGTCTGATGGCTGATGGTTGATGGCGAGATAGCAGCTGCCCAATGATTTCCATATTCCAGATGCTCTCCTCTCACGTGCGGTGTCCGAATTACGAGATAATTTTCCGAATTACGAGGATGTACACATGTCGGTTTCCGAATTATGGGATAACTTTCCAAATTACGGGGATGTACACGTGTCGGTTTCCGGATTACGGGATAACTTTTCCAATTTACGGAATGTCCAACTTACGGGATTTCCGGATTACGGGATTTCCGGATTACGGGATTTCCGACTTACGGGATTTCCGCGCGTGAGGAAGTGAGGAAGCGGCAGAGAGGAGTATAAAAGTAGACAAAAGAGAACACTAAATATTGTTGGAACTTCAAGACATAATCAAATTGAATGAGTACGTATGCACGTTTATATAAGCACCTTGGAAGACAAATAGTGATGGATAAAACAAAATAAGTGGCTAAAAAAGAAGTAGGGCAGAAGAAGACAGAATAGGAGTATGACAGAATGAGAGATCCGCAAAATTAATAAGGTAAAAAGTAAAAGAAGAACATATTGGTTTGAGAAAGAAAATAACAGAATAAGGGAAATGACAAAAAATGAGTAGAGATGGTGTTTGAACTTGGTAGAAGAGATTTGCTGAATGTAGCGAAGAAAGCTTACGAGATTATCGAGTTGATTGTTTGCGGAAGCGATAGCCTAGATATTGAGATTTGAATTGCCTCGCCCACCCGTCAGAATCACGAATCATCGACGAGTGGGCAAAGCGATAAATTGATAGAGATTTGACCAATGATCGATTAGTCCTCTGATACCATGATATAAATAATGAGAGATATATTATTGATGTGTTTTATAAATTACAAGAGACATATATTTATAGAATCTAATATAGAGAGAAAGTGAAAGAAATGTAATAGGTAACTTTAGTACATATGGGAAAAGAAAATTAAAATATTATAATCTAACCAGCACGGTCACAAATCATAGGCGATGTGAGTTTGGTTTGGTCTCCCGACAAGGTGGGTTCGGTCGCTGCGGAAGTGGGTATTGATGTGGAAAAAAATGGTTGGTCTCGGTAATAACTCACATTGGTTAGTAGGTGGTGTCGGTATTTGATAATTGTTTGTGTATTTAATATTTATCAATGACTTAGTGTTAAATGGTACCAACAAGAGTGTGTTGAAGAAACCTGTGATATGCTTGTATGTCAAGGCAAGGAAGTTGCCACGTGACAGGAGATCTATGTTTTCATTATAAACAAAGACAAGTAATGATCATGGAGACTAGTTTGATGACAACCAATATTGATGTGAGGTTAAGTTAGGTTAGGTTAGGTTAGGTTAGGTTAGGTGTGTCTCAACCAACATATATTTACTTCATCTTATTACTTACTTTAAGGTTAGATCCGACCCACCGAGGAGGTTCAGATTTTTGTCCGACAGAGAGACAGTGACAGATTAGTTCGTGCAGGAGATTTTTGTCCGGTTAGAGTTTAAATTTTAAAATCATTTGTTTGCTTATATGTTGTACAATTACATTAGACATTAAAATGAAATATCAAGAGAATTATATGTTAATGACATGGTAAATACGTCTTCCATTTTATGCCAACGGGATTTTTTAATTTTATTTGACAATGGGATGGATTTGTCAATCTCGTACAGGTACGGCGTGAAAATTCTCCATTTTTAACGTGAGTGAAGTTCCTCTGTTGAGTTTCACAGATTTCTTGTTTTTCATTTCTATCATAAAATAATGTAAAATATATTAATTTTTTAATAAATTTTGTACTAAAACTATTATTCTAATAACAAATATACTTAAAATTATTAATATTTCATTAAATATGTATTCTAAAATATTATTTTTCATTAAATATGCATTTTAAAATATAATTTTTAATTAAAAAATTGTTTTTTAGTAGATCGGGCGGAGTAGTGAGGCGGGGATACCTCCCTCCGTCCCCGCCCCATTCTCATTTGGCTTCAGGAGTCTCCGTCGGGAATAGAATATTGCAATCCATGTATTTTCTTTATTGTAATTATTTTTTTCAGAAAAATCATGGTCTTGAGAATTTGTAAATCGTATTTTTTTATATTAAAAAAAGCCTGTCATGAGCTATAAAATACGGGCCTAGATAAAATGGTTAGGAGCCCGTTTCGTTGGGTTTATAAAGCCCATAAACGAAGATAAGAGCCCAGATCATGTACGGGCTTTTAGTAACAAAACAGTATTTTCAAGATGGGCCGGACATGGTTTTTATATGGGTGACAAGTCACGGGCATGAAAAGTAAAAGCCTATCCTTATCCAACCTCCTATGAAATGAAACAGACGTAACCTAACAGAACAAAACTGCACATGCAATGTCACAACATTATATGGCCTATGGTTATGGGGTCTCTGTCTCTTGTCTCTGTCCTTTGTAATATTATCCATTACAATTTACTCTATCCACACTACTCACTACACATGGCACTGTTGCTCTCCACTTTAACTGAAACCCTCCCCTTTCAATTTCAATTTCAATTTCAATAATACACACACTACACCTTCTCTATATTAAATGCTTCTCCAACTACACATTCACCATTTTTACTTAAACAATATATTCTTATCCTTAATTCTCAAGGGCCAAACTCAATTTCCATTTTCAATTTCTGCACTTACCCACTTCTTCTCCTACCAAATTACAAATCAGAGTATGGATCAATTTATTCAAATAATTAAGCAAAACAACCTCCTACAAATCATGTATCCTCAATTATTTTGATTCCCATTACTTAAGTCATTAAGTCTCCCTCCATGTCTATCCTACTAATTAATCTGGGTGACCGACTGATGATAATTTTAGTTTTTAGGCCACTTGAATTTCTTTAATTCTTATTTTGTTCCTTGTTTGCTTAATCAATGAAGATTATAATTCACTAATCTGAGGGTCGCAGTTCAATTCAATGCTTATTAGGTCCACCGATCACCAGTCCATGTTCCTCTGTCTTTTATGTCTCATCATCAATCACTTCATTAATTTCGGTCTCATGTCCCACACCACAACTTATATCCAGCTGTTCTTCATTTCCGCTAATTTGTATAAACTCCATGTCCACAGCCAAGGACCAAGAGCCACCCCTAACTTTCCTGTAAAATAAATTAAACAATAATAACAAATATAAATGATAAAAATAATAAATAATTATAATAAATGGAACGTACCTGACGGAGACGAAGTTCACGAATACGAAACGGACCAACGGAACGGTCACGGCGACGACGAATACGTACACGCAAACCCTACAAACGGAATAAACGGAACACGTCAACGGAACCGTCAAACGTAACGGGCAAAGGAAAGGGAAAGGTATTGACGGAACGGGACTGTGTTTATGGCTGAGAAATGGAAATGGAAATGGCTTAGTGATGGAATCAAACACCAATTAGTCCTGATTTAGGGTTAAGTGAATTAGTTTTGTTTTAAAATAGGTCCTCAGATCTCGTCAAAGATCGACGAATCAGCCATGAAAATCGGCTGCAACTGATTTATAGATGTGTTTATATATACACACACAGAGAAGAGAGATCGAGTAGAGTAGAGTATATCATAGTCCTGTCTCGGAGTTAATGATTCGGTCGCCGGAGTAACAAAAACGAGTCCCGTCCCGATTCCGATTCGCCGCCGCCAGATCTGGAAATTTTGCCGCCGTCGGAGAGCTTTCTCGTAAGCACAGGTCAGATCGATCGATCGATGATTCTATAGTTTATCTAGAAACATACCACACCAGATCGAGCTATCGATTCACAGGTCCTCGGCCCTGGACATGGCGGAGAGCCGGCTCGGCCTCGGCTGGAAACCGTTGCGGCGGCGCTGCTGGTGCGAGGACGGGCGGATCAGCGCCGCGAGCGCTCGCTTCACCAATTCTCCCTCCACGCCGCCGATCCTGACGAGCGAGTTGGTCATGGCGGATCTGCGAGCGTTGAGCCTGTTGGGCGAGTAGGTGGTGGAAGTGGAGGCGGATCCGGAGTTCTTGTGGAGGCTGCAGCGGAAGGAGCCGGGGTGGTTGGTCGGGGAGCACATGCAGGTCTTCTTGTTCTGGGGGCGGGGCTTGATCATGACGGAGCGTGGCGCGGCGGCGGAGAGGGACCGCCCGGGGGAGGTGGACCGGTCGAGGGAGAAACGGACGGAGGAGGCGGAGGAGGACACCACGCGGGTAGGGGAGGTGGGGCGGTGGAAGAAGCCGCCGGCGGCGGAGGTGCGGGAGGAGAAGCTGGAGGTGGAGGAGGCGAAGGCGGAGGAGGAGGTGTACGGGGACGGCGCGTGGTGGTGGAAGCGGCCGGAGGAGGGGGACCGGAGAATTGGGGAGGTGTGTTGTTGCCTTTTGGAATAGGTCGCCATTTTTGTTGGTCGGAGAGAGAGGAAAGAGGAGTGTGTTATTGTAAGGACCTGTTTGGGTAGCTAAATTGGCAAACTTAGCTCTAGTCGAGCAATGTATTTATAGGAGGAGAGCGTAGTGAATGCGTGTCGTTGTTTTATCGCGATATTTTGTCTTTCGGGATACGTCTTTCGATATTTTGCTTTCAGGCCCCTCCCAATTTCGAATTTTATTCCTTTCAATTCATTTTTCCTCTCTTATGTTGTATCCTTGAGGATATTTCAAATTCACATTTTCTTTCTAAAGTATGATAATTTACTATGATATATTTCTTTTAACCCTAGATATTTTTAATTGAAATACTATTTTAAAAAAATAAGAAAAGAAAACTAAGAAATGGAAATATTTTATGGCCCCGACAGAATCCTTGAACAAAAATGGAGTGGTAAATTTTCGAATCCAAATAGAAACAGGGCGAGGACTGGTGAGGTATCCCCTTCACTCCGTCCAGATATTTTAAAAATTGTATTTTAAAATGCCTATGTAATGAAAAATAATATCTTTAAATATTTTTTATTAAAATAATATTTTTAAATATATATTTAACAAATAATAATTTAATACAAAATTTTTGAAATAAATATATTTTATCATTATTATGAGTTGAAAATAGAAAATGCAAAATTTCCACCCTATTTCTAACGGAGTTTGAATTGCGAAATCCGCTCCAAACCCGTTCATTATCATCTCTAAAAAATTGATGGTTGGTCGCATATCATATATAAGGGAAATGAGCAAATTAGGAATACCAGTATGTCTAATATAACTATATTCGTAGTTATATATACACGCTCATCTAGTATTCGATGTAATTAGTTATGACAGATATGAGTAATTTTTTACATCAAAAAACAAGTATATAATAAACGGGAAAAGTAAATAAAAACAAAAGAATATCTCAAACATTATAAAAGTGATATGTAAATAGGATTCTTATTTATCTATCATTATTTTGAATGCATTAGTTACTAGTCGAATAATATATAGGTACACTCGTAACAAATAATTTACTTAATACTCATTATATTTCATACATATTAATTTGATTCAATTGAATAAATTAGACATCCGTCTGGTTCAGATTCTTTTGCAATTCAGAAAAGAAATAAAATTGGTGTGTTGTTGCAATGGTGAAAGTTCAAAGGGACATGGATGCAAGAGAAAGAAAGGTAGTGGTGGGCCCAAGAATTGGAACTCAACCAGAGGGTATGGTTGGGTTAGTTGAGGAGAGGATAGCGTCAGTTAAAGTTAAGGTTGATTCAGATCCAACGGTTTGCGATGAAAGCCAGACCTGCAGCGCCCACAACAAATTATACAAACTTGGTTTTCAAAATTAAAATTAAAATATTTACTTAAACTTTTTATGGAAGTGCGATCTAATTAGTCTGACTCTGACAGCTCTTGGACTACTCAAAAGCCTGACACGTAGATGACGCTCTCCCATCTCCTTCCACGTCGACTTCACTGGTAGCAATTATTTAATTTCCTCCAATATTCCATTTCATTTAAAATAAAATGAAATTACTTACTCAAAAATTAAATTACCTTTTCTATTTCATTTAGAATTAGGGTCGACAATTTTTACCCAAAACCGAAACCGAACCGAAATTCAAACCAAATTTGAACTGAAGAATCGAGAATCGTGGGTATCGGATTGAATTTGGGTCTGAAAATTAAGAGCCGAATCAATTCGGTTCGATTTGGGTTCTGAGAGTGTAGAACCGCTAATTAATCGGTTCAGAATCGAATCGATTTTGGGGGTTTTAATTAGTATTTTTTGTATTTCAATTTTATGTTATAGCCTAAAAAGAGTTTAATCGTGTATGATTTTCACCATAAATTGAATAATGTATGAATATCACATTAATTGGATCTAATTAGGCAAAACTATACAACTATATCAGAGAACCGGACCCTTAATTTCACAATTAATCATTCAATTGGGTTTAATTGGGTAGAACCGATAACCGAACAGTAGAACCACGTCCAGAAACAGACCGATACCCACTTGTTGGGTCCAAATTTTGGTCTCCAAAATGAAAAATCGATTGATTAGATTTGTTCTGGTTCTTACCGGTTCAGTCTGGTTCCGAAACCATGCCAATCACTATTTAAAATAATCCTAGTCAAATTTAAAATTTGTAGACATCTCTAATAACTGGTACCATTAATTCAATGAGATATAATTTCTCATTAATTGATTTCTTTTGCACAACCGATGGCTAAATTGAAACCTTCTTCCGATCAAATATAATAATAAATATATAACATTATTTAAGATTTCAAAATTAATATCCCCTGATTTGACTTTTTAGTTTATGTTATCTAAGTACAATATAAAACCAAAACTTTAGTCTTCGTATATATTTTAATATTTTATTTAAAATCTTAGAAACTAAAATGTCAAATTTGAATGTTAGTATGACTTTAAATTGCGCTAATTGATAAGCAAATTTAATTTAAATAGGATAATTCAATTTGTAAGCCGATTTAAAACAAAACCTGACTACGACAAATAATTAATATTGATTTTACGCTTATTATTGAATTGGACAATTGAAATAATTACTTCATCTACCCATATAATTGAGTGGAGACAACAAAAGAAACAACTCGCGACCTAATTTGTATTTATGTATGCTTCATATGATTTGAATTCTTATCCAGAATAGGGTTGGTCCCCATTTATTCGTAGGGCACAATGACCCAATCCTATCCTATGAACAACTTGATGATTTTAATCACCTTGATTAATTAGCGAATTAATCTCTTATTACTGTAATTATTGCACCATTGGCCTTGGAAGTCACATTACATTCAATAGGTGATGCGTCCAAAGGTTGAGTGTCAATCTGATCACCACCAAAACTGTAGCAGCTGTATATTTTGGCTTAAATTAATGTCACTAGTTGGGAAGTTAATGATCATAATTAAATCAATTCAACGAGCCTAGGAAGTTGGGGACTTTACTCCACTCTATAGTCTTCTTATCTTGATCTTGATACTCATCCTGATCCATATTAATTTACACTAGAATATATATATTTTTGTTTATTTCACTATTAAAAAATAGGTAAGCATATATAAACGCCAATACAACAAACTACAAATAACCACGACGGGACATTCTCATCGTCGGACGAACAATCAGTATCTAAAATCATAACTCTAGCTAAAGTATCATTTGTCGTATTTCATGATCATTTAATAAACACAATACAAAAACTCAAAACTCCACCCAATAAACATCTACAATCAACAATAATATATTTTCAATTTACTATATATTATATGTTATTGTTTATCTTCAGTGTGAAAAATCGTTGGGCATTAGTTGGGTGAAAATGTTTTTTTGGGGACTAATTGAAAATATTCGGAAATTAAGAAAAATAAATTGAATTAAAGGGTTGATCAGAATTATAAAAGAAAATTAACCAGTGACAAACTAAAAATTAATGGGACAAGTTTATAGTTTTCAGAACACTGTTTTTCTTGTACATTTTATATTTTCATCCTATTAATTTAGTTTTTATGTTTAAGTTTCCTATTAATTTAGTTCTAGTATAATAAAAGTAAGATTGTATTGAATATTAAAGATACAATAATGTCATTGTACTTTAGTAGATATCAATATCCTCATTTGTTTGCTTTTGAAAATTGGGAACAAAAAACGCAAATTTTGGACTTTCAAATTTATAATTCAATTATTGCATAAGTTGGATGTGTGACTAACCATATAATGAAGTAGATTAATGTACCAAAATTATTCCAAAACCGGCCAATATATATGCTTACACCTAAGGCACTAACCCTACACTTTGTAATGTATAAGCCCAAAATTAGGCTTGGAAGATTCTTATATAATTTTTTTTTATTAATGTCTACTTTTGTTTTATAGTATTATACAATGCTGTAGAAATCGCTGTGGGAGTCATTCAATTGTATAGTGTCTCCGGGCCGCCTAGGCGAGGACTAGGCGGGAACTAGACAATAAAATATATAAATAGCTATATAAAAGTAATAAAATATATTTTAAAGTCATATTTTAATATCTAATATTAAATTCATACTTTAAAA
The DNA here is from genome assembly GCA_963920655.1 of Geranium rotundifolium. Taxonomy (NCBI): domain Eukaryota; kingdom Viridiplantae; phylum Streptophyta; class Magnoliopsida; order Geraniales; family Geraniaceae; genus Geranium; species Geranium rotundifolium. The sequence goes on from OY987322.1 coordinate 4,892,961, forward strand.
TTCTTGCCACAAAATCTTTCAATTACCAAAACTTAAAATTATGCATGAACTTGATAAATTTTTAAATATTTGGTGTTTTTTTTTCAAAATTACAGAAATAAAATTATTTTGTCCCGAACCGGCTCTGAACCGACCATAAACCAATATTGAAATGGTCTGAACTGGATCGGTACAAGAAAACGACTGAATAAACTCAAATCGAATTAATGGGCATGATTTTTGTGCCTAGCGGCCCTTGAGCCGACTTTTACAACACTAGTATTATATATTTTTCTAGGGCAGAGAAGTAGTTAAAGTAAGGCGACTACAAATTAAAATAATAAGGTCTTTATATTGTTTAGATGAAGTGGTGTTAAAATCGTCAACAAATTGAACCGTCCTCTGTCTAATATTGAATTGAAATATATAAAAAGGCTATACGATTCTAAACAACTCTTTTGTTCTTGTGTTTCTTGGTGGACAAGATCAAGAAAGCAGTTCACATGGTTGAAAAACACGTAACATAAAAACACAAATTCATGTTACAAACAAAATTCATGTTAGGTAGCTATTGCTAGCTAACAAAGCATATTATACGTACCTGCACTAATGATTTTTTTTCTTAACTACTTTTTTCATTTGTTAAATGCTGAAAAAATTGATAAGTTTCAGGGTAGGAATCAATGTAATAGTTCTGGAAATAATAATAAATAAAATAAAATAATCATCAGACATTTCCAGATATATTACTTAAAAAAATCAATTCAATACGTTTAGTCAATTGAAATTGAGAAAATTATGCCCTCATAATTTCAAATATACGCTTCACAGAGCGTCGTGTCACTTTTCAAAGGAGCATAAAAAAGACATTCATTGTATATTTATTATATATATTCTAAATTTTGTATGTTACATATGAAGAATTATATCATTCATTATTGGTTATGTTAATGCCATGATTTATCACCCTTTTTATCACTGTTTATCTCCCTTTATATGATTATTGTGTGGACATGTGTATGATCATGGTAAACATTTATATATTATACGTTTCTTATAATTAATATCTCTCAAACACAACCAAACGTCTAAACCGTCTGAACCAATTTCAGACGTTGAATCGGTGTATATTTGCCCGCGACATGTGGCGAGAAAGTTGACCTCCAATGTTTTTTCGAGTCCCAAACATTCTACAATTTTACACAAACATAACACTCTCCCAATTTGTACATGATTTCACTTCTACATGCATATCGTTGTATACTTTTTTAAGTTGATTTGATTTTGGTGTAAGATAAAAGGTGCAACCAAGAAGGTTATTTTAGCATATTGATTCTTATGTATTTTCACATTCAACATATGGTACCTTAAAAATAAATAAAATTATGGCCCTAGTTTGCCACTTATGACTGACTTTAATTAATATTCGCCACCAATTATGAACATAACATATAGACTAAACAATGCCTCGGAATCTAATCACATATATAAGCATTGTTTACATTTCCAAAGCAACATTTTCTTAATAAATTACACAATAAACATATTTGGTCGTGTCATCATCTAAATCAAAACCAAAATCTTAAAATTTACCATATTTCAGCTGGGAAAAAGACAAAAAAACCTCGGAAATTATTGAAACCATGTTCTTGGAATGTGGAAGGTAGTAGAAGGTATGGGAATGGTCTGTGGGTGGACACTTGTTAAATTTATTGCCTGATGTCTGTGATCTAATCATGTGGCTCACAAATTTTGTGGAGGATTGTGTTGGTGTTGGTTCATCCAATACAGACAACCCATTTGTCCCTCAATTCTTCTTTGTAAATCAAGAATCTAAATATATATATTAAATGGTGACAGACAATATATACAAAATTCTATATCCATGCACTCATTAAAAATTTTCCTGTCCAAAATGTTTGTGTTTCTTTTTTTTTTTTTGTATAAAACAAAACTATTTTGATAGTATTGATATATTTATGAGTTTCCAATTTTAGTTTAAGTTGGAAATATCTCAATAAAATTAGTATGATTCTGTACTAAGATATAAAAGGACAAGAGAGTATATAATGCATTGAGTAATAATCAAATGATATAAAAGTGAAATAAATCAAATTGATGGTAATGAATGTTGTTTTAAGTATAATGTATATATATAGCTCAAAATGTATAAAATTTAACCTGATTTTGAGAAAAATAAACAAATATCAATCTTCTGTCATTTCTTGACAGGATATATATAAGAATAATCATTAATGTTTTATTAACTATTAAAAGATTTATTTTATTTAATTATTAATTGTGCCCTATAATTGAGAGATAGATGATGGTTGAGTTATGGGGAGACGAAGTAGAAAATAAGTTTATTGCTGTCCAAGAAATTGTATACATCACCTAGTGCCTAGTGGTTAGTGATTAATTAATCTGTAGCTACTAATTATATCCCGTGCGTTAATTAATTAATTAATTAACTAATTTCCACTAGTTAATTAAAAAAATTAATCAGTCATTATTACCCTTGTTTCCAAAGCGAAGTACACGATATTTTTTGACAGCTCATTCCTAGCCATGGACCCGATAAAGCATCAATCCTTCCAATATAATTAGAATAAACGAAAGTAGCTACATGATAATGTAAATTAAAACTTAAAAATTCATTAATTATGATTTATGAGCATGCCCTTGATCAAGACTTCAAGTCCTACCCGCCTTAATTAAAATATTATAATTATTTTTCAAACATATTATTTTGTTTTAAAAAAAATATATAGTGTAGAATGTAATCTGTACTCTAATAAAGACCGTGATAAAGTTATAATTGCCTAATAAACATATCAGTCGAAATATTTAGAATTATATGATTCATTTATAAAAGTGTTATATTCTCGAACTTTTTCAATCACCAGAATTTTAATTTATGATTATAATAATTAAGAGCGGAACATCATTTTGGGCACGATTGATCTGAGATATTTTCAAGATAAATTAAGGTGGCATTAACCTAATCAATAGTTGTTTAGTGAGTATTATTAGATTTATAATCAAATGATGCATAGATAATCATGTTCTAGACCTAATGGTGGGTCACGATCATGACCATACTTCGAACAAATCTTCTCAAATCTTAGGTTGTCATGTATATCTTATATAGTGCTTCGAAAGAGAGAGGGAGAGATATGGGTTCAAAAGGGCAAAAAAGAAAAGCAACTTGGGTTGGGATGGTGATTTTGGGGATATTAATTTGTGCACAATACATACGAAAAGAGAGAGTGACAAGATGAGAATGGTGCCAATTAATAAGTGGATGCCAGAAGAAAAATGAAAGTGAAATAAAAGAGCTTGAAGATGATGAAGCAAAAAAGTCATCATGATGACCCACAATGTTCTAGAGCCAGATCATGTTCATGCCCATTTTGTATGTAACCATGAATATGTCTTAGGACACTCATTGTGCCTTAGAATTAATATATTCTGTGAATTAGAATTAGTTTTTTAATTCTACTCTCTCTCTTCTTTCTATAAAGGGGAGTTGTTAATTGATCTTGAGATACAAGTTGGAAGAGTGTAACTTTATTTTACTAAGGGTTAATTGCTCATTGTTTTTACTTCATTTTTGTAATAATTAGTTGTGGATTTTTTTATTGAAAAAAATGGTTGTGAACTTACTGCTCTTTAAATTGACAAGATTGTCTTTATATGTTTTTTACAATTAATATTAAAATTTTACTAATTTAAATTTATTTTTTTTAATTCGAGCTTTTCGGTTTTTTTTTCATGTCCTTTCGACATGCACATCAATAGCATGAAATAGAAAAATATTTAATGATATATTTAATATTAATCTTAACAGTATACACACTTTTTGCAACCACCCATTATATTTTAAGAAAAAGTTTGAGAATGTGTTTTACAAGAAATTTCTATACAATATGAAGAATGTGATATTTTAAAAGTCTCACTTTTAGTTACCGTAATTAAAGAAATGTAAATTAACATTTTAGAATCTAAACATAGACTTTGCAACAACTTGAAGTCAGCCAATAATGTAAAGGAAAATAAGTGGCAATTTGGTGATAATATCTTTAGAGCAACGGAGTGTGCCTCAGTGGTTTGAGGTCTACTCAATTTTTTGGAGGCTCAGTTGCATTCATCAGGTGTTCTGTATTGAGTCACGTAGTCTTTCTCGCCTTTATGGTGGAGGTTGTAACTGCAATTTATTTGAATGAAATCATCTTCATTTCAAAAACTCAAGTTGTTAAATTATTATTCAAGAATAGTTAAAAATATGGTTTTATCTCCATCTATTTCTAACGAAAGTTGTCAAAATTTGCTCTAAATATCGCAACCAAGCACGTTTCAGTAACAAATATAGTAGTAATAAAATGATGAAGGAATAAGATTACAGATCAGAGGCAAAACGACTCGACCCATTTAACATCATGCAGAGTCACAACCTCCATCTCGGCTGGATGAAGAAACCCCGTAATCCCGCTGCAGAACACTTTAAACAGGGTTCCTCTAAAACCCCATAGACAGATCGACTCAAACCAGTTAGCATTATACAACGTCACGACCTCCACATCAAATGGATGGAGAAACCCTGTGATCCCACTGCAGACCGCATTAAACAAGTTTTCTCAATCAACCCTGCAATTAATATCCTTACTCCAACGATAGCAATCGACATCTCTAGAGAAATCACAAATCTTTAATAATCAAAGTCCTCCAAGCTATTTGCGCTTACCAGGATCGGCCCATCAACACCAGAGTACCACCGATCCCTCCCAGTACCGAGCCATCAAGCAGGGATTGAACACCGGGAGACAAACCAATTAAACTGAATGAAAAAACCAGCTATACATGGATCAGATTTTGATGTCCAAAATTGCTTCCCCGAGTCACTAAGGTCGTCGACCACCGGCAGAACGCCTTTCGCATGGTCGTCCAGGATGAACCTTACCTTCCCCTCTCCGATTCCGGTGAAATTCTGCCACAACTCGCGAAAATCGTCCATCTTAGCACCTAAAACCAGACAAAACTCACTTGAAACTGCCAACATCTACCAACACCCATGCACACCGAAAAAAACGCTACATAGGCAGATGCTTTCAACTTGAGAGAAAAAATCATACACAACCACGCCAAAGGCATGCCGAAAACAACTGGAGGGTCGGCCACACGCGATTTAGGGTTAAACCCTAAATCGTACAAAGAAGCTAATTACTCTATTAATTAATTTTGTTAATAATTGTGGTTTCTCTATTTTGCGTAATTAATTAGTTTATATTTATGTTTTCAGTAAATGCATGTCATTGTTTTTAGGTTAATTATACTTTATTTATACTAAAATGACCCGTTTTACACTTTACCTCAATTAAAGAAAAAAATTACGTTAAAATCAGCTAAATTGGGTTAACATACTGATATTAAATACATAATTTAAAATAATTAAAATAATATTGATAAGATAATGATATGTATCTATGCCAACGGTAACAATTTGCCATATTTAGAGATTTTTGCAAATTTGACGGCAAAGCCAAAAATCAATTAATCAAAAAACATATAACATGAGGGGTCAACAAATTGTTCCCAAATTTTATTAGAGGACCAAAGCATGTGTTATTTTTGACACTGCCCCTTAACTCCAAAGCGGTGGAGACACGATACGATGTAAAGAGCAACTGCTGCGTCGGAAATGTGTTCATTCACAATACTTGATTGTTTTGTTTCTTCCAAGAGTTGTCTGATTTGGACATTTACGAAAATATCCAGTCGACCTGTTGGGTGTGGTCCTCAAGTTACCTAAACTCCAACTTGAATTGGTCCATTCAATAATAATAGTTTATTCACGTTACGGTCAATTAGTAACTCCCACATTTTTTGGGGACCCCTAATTAACTTAAGGCACAGACCCCACTGTTTGAATTTTTCTTGATTTCTTCGGTGTCACATTTGGTCAAAGTGTGCTCTTTGAATTTAGTACCCTAACACAGTTTAATTTTAATTTTTCTGAATTCTTGAATGCCACTTTTGGTCAAAGTGTGCTGTTTTGATTTAATACCCTCTCCTTTTGATTAGTCTGTTTCTTTGACTTTTTCACATATCTTGGAACACACAAATTCGTAAGTATTAAATGGGTGCATATTTTGTTATGTTTAGAGGATTTTTAAAATAATTAAATGCACAAAATTTCCATTAAGTATCATAAGCTAAATTACTTTTACAAATTGTAAATTTTAATTATTTGTGGTTTTTAATATACCATCACTAATTAAAAAAACAGTTGTAAATCAACACATTCGTTCCTTGGTTATTTTACCTGTTAAATGCAGTTAAAAATCATTATTTAATTGTTAAGTTACTTTAACTTTTATCAACATGGCATAACTGCCGTTACAAATATTAGGGTTGGGCACAATTTTAGAACCGGATCGAACCGATTAGAATCGAATTAGACCGAATCAATCGGTTGTTCATTTTAGAGGCTTAAATTCGGACTCAGTATATGGGTATCGGTCCGGTTCTGGGTGCGATTTTACGGTCCAGTTTTCGGTTCTATCTAAATAGACCCTATTGAATGATTAATTGTGAGATTAAAGATCCGGTTCTGTGGTATAGTTGTATAATTTTGCCCAACTAGACCCAATTAATGTGATATTCGTACATTGTTCACTTTATGGTGAAAATTATACACAATTAAACTCTTTTTTAGACAAAATCATAAAATCGAAATATAAAAAATACTAATTAAAACCCCCAAAACCGGTTCGATTCTGAACCGGTTAATCAGTAATTCTACACTCTCAAAACCGAAACCGAACCAAATTGATTCGGTTCTCAATTTTCAGATCCAAATCCGATTTTTTGGTTTTGATTCAGTTAACCAAATTGATTTGGTTAAGTTTTATTGGTAGACATGTTTTAACACATTATTTGAACTTTAGTTTTGATATCGAGGAATGAGTAATCTTTTAATCACTAGACCATATTCAATTGGTACTATTTAATTGTAGATGATAAAGAACACTCTTAGATTAGATATGTAATGCTTGCAAAGAGGATAGTCAATGGTCCATTTCAGCGTACTCGAAGTAGAGATGTGTTCTATTTAAGCCATTATTTAAATTAACTGTGTATTAATTTTATAAATGAGCTTTCGTGGATATTACTCATAATATTCTTCACATGATATTGAAGTTATTAATATCATAATATGATACTAGTAATATTAAAATCATTTAGTAATTTAATCAAAATATAGAACAAAGTAACTGAATAACAAATAAAACTGATCTCTTGATGTGCACACGTCTTGTACGTATAATGTAATATGAAAATGACGAACCAAAATAAGTGAAAGGTTGTTGATCCACTCAACCCTTCATAGCATTGTTTAATTAACCTTTTTTGCCTTTTTAAATTTGTTCTCTATTCGTTAAGAAAGCTACATCTAATTTATTCATTTAATTACTTTTTATAGTTGGACAAACCTTGAATTCACTGATAATGATATTTTAATTTTAATTACTCAAAGTGAATTAGTGGTAATTTTTCTGATGATGAAATTGTCAAGTTAATTTGCTTATATTTGAAAATATGCAAGAAACTATATATTTCCAACCCTGGTAAAAATTGTGAAACAAAAACTTGTTAGTGAAACATAGTTGTGTAATAAATCAAATGTTATGAATGATGACTTCAATTTTATTTTTTAATTAATTTGATATCTTGCTTTTGTCTTTAAAAGATGGTACTTAACTTGTGATGAAAATATATTGTTCTTTTTTTTCACACGCACCCAACAAAATTATGATTGTATATAAGTTGTTTCGCCAGTAAATCATAAACACAGGTCATATATATCGGGGAAAACTTAGATCTTTACTGGGACGAAGCATTTCATAAGGAATCTCTTATACACATTAGAGCTTATTCGTAATCCAAAACAATTAGTCTGGTGAATTTTTAGTTTAACGTGTACATAAAATTTAATTACACGCCATACTCTTTAAATGTAGAATTTTGGCTCAAATGTGGAATCCCAACAATCTCTTTATCCGCATTAAATCCTTATCACATTTGAGTTGGCTCAATCTAAGCCCAAACATGTTTTACCGGTTAAATAAAATCTCTCACAGACCCCCTTCTGCCTATCTAGACTTGTCTCTATAAAAGTGTGATAATGGTTTGTAGCCGGCTCTAACATAATACTCCAACCTGCCTACAATGAATAAGTCTACTGAACGTATCTTCTGGTACCAGTTCGACCCAATCCCTCATCCAATGGGGTGTATGAAATAGATAAATATAGAGGTTTTCCATATAATTTGTTACTAATTCAACATGTAGGACCAAACAAATTTAATGATGCATTAAAAACTTATATTAATTTCTATGATCGGTGAAATTTGAAACACCGACGTGTACATGATTTCAATGTCATAAAAAGATTTAACAAATTATTAAGAGATCAAACTATTACCAATTATAGTTTATACTTTAATACACATGCGACAAATTTAGTTTTCTTTTAGTTTGGACATGAATCTATAAAGAGAGGATTTCAATTGTATCACGACTTGATTGTATTCATGTAGTAAAATGTGGACATATACAAGTACAATCTGCATGATAAAGGAAAGTAAATTCATGGAATAAAAATATAATCGCGTGGTGCATTATATTGACGATGAAAATACATCTCCATGATTTATTTTCATTCTCACTCCGTAATTCGCTTTCGTAAGTAGTGTACAACTGATAAAAATATAATTGCAACGAAAGAGATAATGTATGTGATCAGTGGCGGATCCGGGGGGGGGGGGTTGGGGCCCGCCCCCCTCTTGGCCCGAGAATTCGAAAAAAAAATCATATAATTTTTTTTTGAAAATTGGATATGTATACAAAAACTGTGTCACCTAATAACAAACACTTGTTTAGCTTAATGGTAAAGGAGTTGTATGTTATTAATGAGGTTATTGGTTCAACCCTTGAAATTGACAAACTTTTTAATAGTTATATATATTTTAAGCATATTTCATTCTTTATTTATTTGTGGTTCATAGTTACAATTATATTTTACTCAATAATTATTTTTCATTAATTGTATTAATTAAATTGTTTTTTCATTTTTCATTAAACTTTTTGTTTGGTCTATTATATTTACTAATTATTAGAAATTGTCAATTTTCTAAACAAATTTATGCAGATATTAAGTACAATAGTGAATCGTTTGATAAAAAAATCGAACTCGAGACCAAATTATTAGAGTTTGAAAGGCTCGCGAACCGACTCACTTTGTATTTATATATACATGGAACTTAAATTCAAACTCAACTAAAAAGTAAATAATCAAACACGAATTAAATTTTGTTATATGCATTTAGTAATTATTTTATTAATTAAATTATTATTTTTAATTAAATATTTTATTATTAATTAATTAAATTTTTAGTGTAAAATTTTGCCCCCCCTTAAAAATTTTTCTGGATCCGCCACTGGATGTGATAGCTACTCCAAATATTATAGGGAATTAACTCGAACGCTTGTAGTCATGGTCTTATGAGTTCAGAATGATAACATAGTTTGTCTCGTCCTGCAACATGCATCACATATGTCCAACCTGTGATTATTGGACTTAAGCGATATTGGAGCAAATGGTAATTCGTCAATAGGAATATGCCCTAAATGCTGGTGCCACATTTGTGTGTCATTGTGCCCATGAGCATATAAAACATTCCACACCGTCATTGGTTCCAAGTAGTATAACCCGTTATGCATCATCTACATACCAATCAGCATCCTCGAAGATAAATCTTGTATAACACAATATTTTGAGTAAAAGATCAACACACAATTAAGATAACGTGTAATTTTACTCACTAATATCGAGTTGAAACAAAATTGTGGAACAACATGAACTTGTTGCATGCATAATTTCGAGTCAAGCATCATTTGACCCACGACCTCAATGGAAACCTTTTCTCTATTCGGCATTTCAACTGGTGTTAAATGAAGTTTTGGCCATATTTGATAAAGAATTTCATCACTTGTAATATAATCAGTAGCACCTGGATAATAATCCATGCATGATGACTTTTACCAAAGAGTCAAATGAGGATGTGTTGTCAAGCGCGCCCGCAAAATGAAATTTCACTTATGAATCGGTACATCCAAAAAGGTTAAGAATATGTGATTTTTGGGTCTTGTTGAGTTGTCCTATAAGGGTTGTAATTGGGTAAAAACCTACTGTTACTGTGCAAATGTTAGATTAATTCTTACCCATCCATTAAATTTTTCAACGCTCACGATTCAATTACTTAACTCATGGCAAGTCAAAGTAAATTTGTGCAAATCACTTCACAATTGAGACAATTTGCGTCACTAAGGGGGTAGATAGGTAATTTTAGCTTCACCATTTATTCAACATTTAAAATATCAACGAAATTTAAGCTAACCATAATTATCTTTAATATCTATCTCTACTCTAATTTGAATTGCTTAGCATAATTTATGAGATTGATCATAATCTATTAATTGATATCAATTTCAAACATAAATCTCTCTCTTTTTCTTAAAATAAACACTAATCTCTCTTCTTCTTTTTTGAAAACAACATGAATCATTTTCAGTAATCATAACTCATGTTACGAAACAATAGCAAACATAAGGACGACACTAATGACATAAAACATTTTCATTAATCATAACTCATTTTTAATACCTCGTGATATTTTTAAAATGAAATTTCATGTTTTGTTCCATAATATTTGTGTCATGAGTCATTAAAACGTTTCATGACCTTAAAATGTGTCATGAGACATTAAAATGTTTCATGACTTTTGTATCACGAGATATTAAAATGTGTCATGTTGAATTAAAATGTTTCATGCCCTTTGTTTCATGATGAATTAAATTTTTTTTTATTGTTTGTTTTATGATATATGAAAATGTTGGAAGTAGTTTGCTTCATGATATGTGGCAAGTAAGATCAAGAAATAAGTGTTGTATAAAGCCAAAAAAAAGAAAGAAACATTGGAAAAATTCATCCAATAAATATCATATTAAAAGAAGGATCATGCGCATCAGCAAAACGAGATGGACAAACAAAAAAACAATTATTCTCTCAACCAGTAACTTGGTTGGACAAACCCAACAACTAAAGTAAATAGAGTTTGTAAGAAACTGAAATTGATATGGCCTACATTGAATTCACGCGGTTGCTATCCTTGATCTTGAATGGAATTCCCTTTCGATGGTAGTATTCAAGAGCCTCGTCATATACTGCATCCCATGTAAGGTTGCGATGACACGCGATTAATTTAACGGATAATCTCGTCACCGGCTTTAGGTGCACGTTCTCCTTCACGAGAGCATGTGACATATTTCAAGGTGATACCTAACATGTTATTCTTTTGAGTGCCTCGGCGAGTCATGAAATTGCAGAACTGCCCGTATTTCTTATGATATGCTACTCCACTAGTTAGATTTGGGAAACTCATACCCAAACGAGGCTTGATGTGTGGTGGACAGATTGAAATTTTATTTAAATCCATGTGTGTGGGCTGCAAAATTTAGAATCAATGTTAGAACAGTGTTTTGCGTATATCACCAACACCAATCCAAATAAAACACACACACACACACACACATATATATATATGAAGAAGTTGCAGATGAACATGAAGAAGTTGTAGAAGAACATAAATGGATGATTACATAGCCATATATATATATATATAAAGAAGAAGTTGCAGATGAATAGAAATGGATGATATATCTAACCTTCAATATTTGTTTCACCACCGACGCCGTCGTCGGATCATCTCACATCTCACTTGGACCTTTCATTATTGATTTTCTTTGAATGAGTATAAACGTTTTTCAAAACCTGTATATATAAAATATTTGTATTTATCACTTCCTTAATTTGAGGACCATTTAGCATTAAATATTTAGCCAAAGACACGACTGCCCCTATTGACCATTTTCAACTTTTGTTTCATTTGTCTTTTCCATTCTCATCTCGTCCGTTCATTACTTCCATCCAATGGTTACAAACAATTCTAATATTTGTAGAGGAATGACGGTTTGTAGTCGAGTCCTTCCCCTCCTATAAAATGTTCAAAGGTTAGTTCGTTTAAATAACATTGGGTTTTGAAGCTCAAATATTTTTAGATATGTCTTGTCTGTATGGAGCCCATATTTAGAAATAAGCCTATTGGGCCTTTGACATGTCTCACACGAAGAAAATATATCTTTGACATCCTCAATGACAAACGCCTCACTAGGTGCAAGCTGAATTTTTTTCCGCTTCCTCGGTAACACCAACTTTCTGGAAATGAAAGAGCACCTTGCATAGATGGTGGTCAGTTTTTCCTTCTTGTTGGAAGACTTTTATACTTGACGATCATACGTATTCTTAGCCAGTTCATGCATGATTCCAGAGAACTACACATGGACACAACTCTCCACGTCCTCAGGTATTTAAAGAGTTTTCCAGGACAATGACAACCTCCTCACACTTCAGGCATATTGTGATGCAGACATAGCAGGAACTAACAGTTGTATCTTACTCATCCGTTGAAGCATAATGCGAGGTCATGACGACCACTAGTCGTGAAATAGTTTGGTTAAGGGGATTTTAATTGTTTCATGCATTATTTGTATTCATGTAGTAAAATGAGAATGCTAATGAGTGCAAAATGCGTGATAAAAAAACAAAATCAATGGAATAAAAGCATAATCGTGTTGTGCACTATTTACGGAAGTGAATCACATAGTGAGAATGAAAAGAAATCATTCCAGCGTCAATAGGATTTTCATTTTTTTTAAAATTAAAGTCTATTTAAGACTTTTGAGATGAAGAATTCATTAAAAGTTAAAAAGATTTTTGAAAAGTAGTTCACCGAAAACAGATTGACGCTTTTGAAAATAATCGAGTAACTTGTTGATAGGAGGGTCAAAAGAGAGGATTTTAAGATCCCAATAAAAATAGGGAAAATGACACTTTTGTACACATAAATATACACTTTTGAGACTTTCATACCCTAACTTTTTCTTTCTTTTTTTCAGTACCCTGAATTTCATTTTGGGACTAATTCTAAATATCCATGAATTGAACAAAAATTCAGGTACTTTTGGGCCATTTTCCCATAATACACATGAATTGAACTAAAGTTCAATGTCATTTTTGGTAAATAAATGACCAGTTGTCCCAAAATGAAATTCAGGGTACTAAAAAAAGAAAAAAATGTAGGGTATGAAAGTGTCAAAAGTGTATATTTAGATGCACAAAAATGTCATTTTCCTTTAAAAATATGTACAATAACGAAACTCGAACTCGACGAGTACTCGATGTTCCAACCCAATCAGAATGGACCTACCCAAAAATGAACGGGTAACGAATATGTGAGGAGGTTGTGTGTTCAGGTCGACTGAGTAGGTTCCAATATTCCTAATTGAAAGGACTCATGTGTATTAAACATGCCAACTCAGTCAAAATGTTCAGCCTAATAAGTATGAGACCAGTTATAATTTTATATTATAACACATGAGACATAATGTAAAGTAATGCAACATTAGAGAACATCAGAAGAAGAGCAACTAAAGTCACATAAAACATGCCTTTCAGGTAGAGTCACACAATACTTAAAATCCTTACTTTAATTTTGGATCGCTTTCCAGTTCGATCACGCAACCAACACACCCATTTCATTTCATTTCAATTCAAATCAAATCTACAATATACACACATAACACTAATGAACAGTAGAAGAATCAATCATGAGACGGCGAGGCCTTCTGTGGCGAAGCGGGTCGGCCGCGGCTGGAAGTTCCGGCGCCTCCTGAGGCCGTGGTTGGATGGATTGATGACATTTAGCAGAAACGCTTTCACCGACTTCCATTTGTTCGATGACAAGCGGACCAGCCTCGCCCTGGCTCGCCCGCGCGGCGCGGGAGAGGCCGTCCGGTGGAAGCTGCACCGGAACGAGCCAGGGTGCGTCGTGGGCGAGCACAGGCACGTCGTGCGTGCCAACGCCGACGAGGGCCGTTTCGGGGTGTTTGAGGTGGGCATGATCGCTGATTCTCAGGTGCCAACGAGTTTTGAGTGTTTGTTGGGTTTTTTGAGAGGCAAACTATAGGCAAGGTTGGGGTTGAGCGAGTTTTATGGGCAATTTTGTTCTGGATTTACGATAATGCCCTCGTTTGAGTGTTTTATTATATTACTTGGGTGATTGAGTTGTTTTGGTCAACTCGATGATGTCATGATTTGAGGCTTAAGTTAATGACCTCAAACGTGGAAGTGTATATGAGTCGAGTCGAGATTCTGAATTTAAGTTAACTTTTATTATAATTTTATAAATAAATTATTGCAATTTTAGAATATTGTCCGAATATCGCTTTGAAAAGATCGACCTAATTTCTTTTGAATACTACGCTGAAATTCAAACCCTAAACCTGAGTCCAGAGAGTGAATTTTTAACAAGACCTTTAACCAATAGGCCAACTGACAGCAATTCTTGAAAAGGACAAATAGAAGGTTATTTTTAGAATTTTGAAAATTAAAATATTAACTTTGTCGTGTTAAAAAGATTAAGGGGTAATGACAGTTGACTACACCCAACTATGTCACGTTTCAAATTTAATACCCCAACTTCCAAATTTTCATTTGGGATACCCAAAGATTAAATAAGCGACACTTACCCCAACACCTGTTTATCTAATTGATTTGATCTGTCAAAAAGTCTAAAATGCCCTCAATGGTTTTGGTGTGTTAAACTAGTTTGATTGGTTCAATTGATATTATTATAAAATGAATATTGTACCCCTAATTGAATACCCAGTTTAATAGTTAAATTGAGGGCAAATCTGACTTTTCACTTACACAAATAATAATTATATTTTTTTAATATTTAAATATATATAATATATATAATATTATTAATTAATATTTATTTATATTAACGAACCCTCCACCACCACTCCCGTCTCCGACCGCCGCTTCCGACCGCCGCAACTCCGACCTCTTGCGCCCGTCTCCGGTCGCGACTCCGACATCTGTCTCCGGCCTCGAGCATGACGTTCTAGATGAAACAAGTGTTTCAAGTATTTTTCTATAGGAAAACACTAATACCCTTCGGAGAAGTGGTGTGACAAAGGGTCCCCTGGTGTAACGAGGTTTTTCAGTTATATGAAAGGCGTTCAGGTTTTCAGTTACAAAATATGAAATGTTTTCATATTTTGGAAAAACCTTGATCTAAATTGTTTACGAGTTGATACATTTAAACTTTATGAAATGTGTCTCAGAAAACATGTTCGAATGTAGTTTTTCATTGTTTGGACAGGTTTTCAGTCACATGAAAAGCTTTCAGGTTTTCAGTTATATGAAAGGCTTTCAGGTTTTTAGTTATATGAAAGGTTTTCAGATTATCAGTTTTATGAAAGGCTTCCAGATTTCATTGTTTCCATTTTCTCATATTTAATTCATGATTGACTCCTTCAAATAAATGAATTTGACGGTGATTTTCATTCGAATAAGATATTCCAATCTAAATCCCTCAATCTTTCTGTCCCAATCAGAGTCACAGAGCGATTCTCTTCACTTTCCCACCTCCGAAATTTCCAGAATTCGAGCCCTTCTCTTGCCGATTCACGTTTTCAAGCTCTCGTCGCCGCCGATCGAGATGTTGGGGTCGGATCTACAGTTCTGGAGGAGTCGTGGCGATGATTGGTTTAACGATTTAGCGGAGGCTCGCCGGAGCCGCGTCGGATAAGATGAAGGACGGAAGAGATAAGAGAGGAGGCCGAGGATTGGATGGAGGAGAGGGAGTGCTCGACGTGTTTGAGAGAGGAGAGATGGGAGAGAAGTCCAAATTTGTGATATGTTGATTTTAAATATATACCCTTATGGGTAGTATTTGATTATTTTTTTGTAATAATACGGTAAATAATGGAAACTATTGATGAGATTACATCCAACGAATAACAATGGTCATTTGTACATACTTGAAACATGGGCTTAAGAATAATGGGCCCAATACAGTTTAAGCTTTTGATGAAAATCGTTGGCCCTGTCAAGTCCCAACCTTGCGAGTGCCATCGTCAACTACATCTCCTCCGGCGACCGACTTAACGAATCTCCCAATTCTCTGTGTCCACAAATTTGCGCCCAGTAAGCTCTGCTATCTTCTCTCTCTCTCTTTTGTTCCAAAACCAGCTAGTTACTGTATCTATATGTTTAGATTGATCTTGGAAGAGTAGGGTTTTTAGATAGATCTTGTTTAATTTCACTATTCCAACCAAAACTGCCTAGGAAATGCAAAACCAAAACGATCCCAACTCATCAACCCAGTGACTGTCTCTGAAACTGCCTGGGAAGCTGTAAAAATAAAATTTTGGTGTCTGATTGCAGATTTGAATCCAAATATTTATGAGAATGGTTTTGTGGGTGCCTGTTGAACTGTGTCAAATTGGATTGTTAATTTTTATGAATTATGATTTCCCCTCTAAACTCTAACCTACTGTATCGTGACATCGCATTGGGAATTTTGGTGTTGCATTATTGCACTTGAAACTGCATTGATTGTGTTTCTTTGTTGATTGAAGGTCATTATGGCGCAAATGGTAGAGAAGCTTCTTGTTGCGTTATTGCTTATGTTGATACCTCCGATTGGCATTTTATATAGTTCTAGCCAGAATGCGTTTCCTGGTAAGATTACTAATTTGGACATCCTGAAATCCATCAAACACAGTATTATAGAAATTGCTTCATAGATTATTGCTCAATGCTCATATAGATAGCCTGTATGTTTCATCTTGATTCGGTCATCAAATCAGTGCACAGTACATTATGCTAATGGCTTTCGATTCAACTACACAGACATATTTCTCGGTTTCTTTGTTATGTAAGCTGTTGCATTTTCTCTGATACATAAAGGCTTGTAGGTATGGTTATTAGTTGGTGTATAGTTGGAACTGGGTCAGGGTTGAATGACCCATTTGCCATTCCTACTTAAGATTCTCAACGTTGGATCAATGCAGCACTGTTGAGATTACTTGTAGCATCTGGTTTACCAGTTAGTGACTCATAAACTGATCATTCCATCCTTGTTATTCTTGTATCCTTATTCTGAAACATTCACACGTACATGCCATAAAGGAAAAGTGCAGTGGGTTTATTATTAGTGCGACCCGAGTAATGCCATTGCAAAGTTATGGTAGAAAAAGGATTCTTAAATTGTACGGTGAAACACTGATTGCTCCTCTAACTAGATATAGGATTCTAATATGTTTCAAAATTTTGAAAAGATACACCCAGAACATGTTTGGTTTTACAGTGCTACTACAATTTATGATATACGATTGCTTGTCACTGGTCAGGGATTGACTTGGAAGAGTTGTTGAAGTCGTTCTTATGTTGACTAACCAAAATGCTCACTTGGAACAGGTTCAACAAATTTGTGGAGTGGACTCCTCGCTTTTATAGCAGTCAATATGGTGATCGTATTCTTTATATGCATGTCGATGGACAAACATGAGACTGATCCAGCCAAAGCTAGTACAAATCAGTCTAGAGATAAAGAGGAGTAGTATCAGCCAAAGCTTACACCATCTTCACTTACTCAAGAGAACCAAAATGGAAATCAGTCCAACATTAAATTGTTTCAGAGATCTCTGATTATAAATTTTATTTTTTTTCTCCCTTGTATTGTTGTTGTTTTCTGTTACTTTTATTGAGTTTGTAGGTTTAATCTGATTTATCAAATTTTGATTTTAACAGATTCTGTCCAAATTACATTGATTAGTGATCATAATCTCGTTAGTCAATCACACTGATTAGTGATCATTGACTATTCAAAGTCATTTATTATTATTTTTAGTAATAATCTTATTAATGAAATCACTAATTATGGGTCATCATCCATAACAACTAGTCCATCTTCTGTAACACAAGTTTTGATCAATTGGGTCTAAATCAGTTGGGTCTAAATATGATTTTATTTTTTTATTTCGAAATTCCAATACTCGTTACACGTTGAATCATAGTGTACGATTAATCTGGAAGTTGTGGAAAAATCAGATACTTTAAAAAAAAACTGTTTATGGACATATTGAAAAGGTGCCAACATTCAGAAATGGAGAATGAATTTGAAAAATTGGAAGAGAAATTTATTTAGTAGGCTAAGGTTGTGAACATTAAATGTAAGTGCAGAATGTGTGTATTTGTGTAAAAATGACGAAATTGAATTATATTTAAAAAATTAAATTATAACTTTTTATCGTACAAATATAGTTAAAATATATTTTCAGAAAGAATTATTTTTATTTAAACAATAATTCTAATTGTTAATGGTAATTTTGTCATTTACAATAAAAATAAAAAATCACCCATGTTTTTATGTTTTTGCCATTTTTCAAAAAGACAACAGAAAATTTAAGAAAAAAGAATCTGAGAATTTTGTTCAAAGGAGGCTGTGAGAAGACAATAATTTTCCTTTTTATGTATAATAAATAGATTATGTCTGTTAAATTCACATGCAATTTGTATATTAAAAGACAGACAGAATAAGTAAGAAACACATGGTCACAGTCACAGATTTCAACTCTCACAAAAACAGAAAGAAGCAATATCACAAACAAGTAGCTACACTGCATCATCATCAAGCAAAGTTCCTAGGATAATCTACATTGTACAAACATGTAAATCCTGTCGCATAATATAATACACGAGAACGCCAAATCCATACCAGAAAGTCGAATCACACTCTAGTGTGCCTTGTGTTCTCCGGATTCAGTCATGAACTGTTTGGTATACACGCGATGGCGTCGCTCCCTCGCATAGATGACCCAGAATATAAGCGACATCATAACGGCCGCAGACACCATCACCAACCCGATATAGATCCACTGAGTGTATCGCCGCAGCCCGGGACAGTATGTGTCGCTGATGTCTGTGAATGTTTGGCGCGCAAACGTGCAGTCCACTAGTTCAACCAAAAACGGCCCGTAGTGATACAAACCATAGCTCACGTTCACCGCAGCCTCCATCTGCCCGTAAATGGTAGGGTTCAGCCGCCCAGTGGTGCGACAAACCCCCGATGACGAAGCCTCACACACGTACTTCTTCCAAACCTGCATCAAACAAAAATCATCATAACTACTTCAAGCTTTTGAGAATTTTAGAGCACCGACCCAATTTCATATAATCGGTGAAGCTAATTGAACGATTGATTAAATATATTTTACTTCAATAATATTCAAAAAAATACCTGAAACATATGCATCGGCATATTTTTAAGGCCATGGATGTAGCAAATATTAAAAAATATATGTTCTTGTATTTTAAATATTTATCATTATCTTTATATGGTATAATTCATATTTTGATTGTATATATAATAGTTTATTTAATAAGTAAAAATAATAGTACAAATATGATTAATTCCCAATTAGTTCTTGTTCGCCCTATCCACACCCTACTAGGGCATGCCATGATGTCTTTTGAAACACGGAATATAAACAGGTATGGTATTGGTCTTACCTCGGTGGCATTGTCCAAGCTTGCTTCACCGGCTGTACATTGGCGATCTGAGCGTGCAGTATCTGAGTTAAAGGGGTTGCATAGATTGGGCAACAATGGCCCGGACTGGTTGAAATAGATGATTCCGGCTTGGGGAGGAACGTTCTGGTTTGTGACGTTGTTAATGACCATGTTGACCAAGTTGACAAGTTGGTATGTGACGTCCTTGCTTTGCAGCAAGGTTTCTCGGGCAGTTGCGTTGTCCACGCATGGGAGAATATCATCTAAAGCTGTATGAGCAGTCGGGTTCGTGACCCATTCGTCCATTGCAACACAGGTATCCGCTACCACACTATATGCCATGTAAATCAAGTTAGACAGACACAACAAGCTTAGATGATTATAAATGTAAGAAGAAAACTAAATGAAGTACCTTCAGTAACAACTCAAACGCAGTACATCAAATTTTATTTTTTTGAATCACTAACAATTATCTTAGGCAGTGTTCTAAAAAGGCAAGGTGCTAGTCGGGTGGAGAGGGCCTTTTAGGGACTAATCAGAGATTAATAGGAAATTATAGAGGATTAATCGGGGATTAACCGGACAAGTCGTGGATTTTTAGAGCACTGATCTTAGGAGGTAAATGCTCGGATACTTAATGTTAACATGTTTCTGAATACTCCATGATAATGTTTATTATTGAAATGGCATTTTGATGGCAAACTGCAGAATTATTTCATAACAAATTAGTCAATTAAACTTACTTGTGAAGGAGGAGAAACACGCCACACAAAATGAATGTGCCTGCAACAAGAATCCACCCAAGGACAACCAGCCTGCCGTAAATGTTAAAATTTTACACCGTGATCAGATAGCGGAGACATCAGACATTTTCTTCCGAAATTAAACAAACTGTGAAGCATGTTAAGGAATATAGTGAAAGATTACATCACTTACGTGTATACAATACACTGAAATCCGAGAACCGAGCATACTGCAACCATTTTACGAGAAGTAACGTAAAACCTCAGATGAAATTATAAAATATACATAATCACATAACTTATGGACAAGAAAACAAGCACTTACAAAATCCAAGAAATGCCAGAAAGAGCATGACAGCGGCAAGGATGATAAGAGAAAGTCTCCTGCACCACATATCAAGAGATAAGATAAATAAATAAACATGGAGAATGTCATAGCCCCAGAAGGCAACATTTACTTACATGCCATCCAAACCATCTCGTATTGTCTTTGAATTTTTGGTGGCCCGAGTGGAAAGAGTGGTTGCAGAAGAATTAATCTTTGTTTTAATGCCGTCAATTTGGGTCTTAATCTCTGCTGGTAGGGTAAATGAATCCACTCCAATTTGCTTAGCAGCATCAAGATAACCTGAAACTTTGTTGAGCTTGTCACTGGTATTAATAGCCGTATTCACCACATAACCAAGAGTGTTAGATGTGCTGTTGTGAAACTTCCCCTGGCCGGTGTACAGGACAATACACCCAACACTGTAAACAATTAGGAGTTAGAAACTGATTGAACATTCATATATTAAATAAAATGTGACTGCACTTTGAGAGAGAGAGATTTACATAGCAGCTATTGTGAACAGAATGAGGAAAATAAGCGAGAGGGCATATGCTACACGGGAATAGCCATATGGCTCTCTTCGACAACAGCAATAACAGAGACACACTAGGGACAAAGTGATGGCAAAGATCAGGAACCATGCTGCGGCAATGGCAAAAAACGGTACAGCCGTAAAACCAACAGACTGCATTGAAAATTAAGAATCAATTATCAATCATATCATCAGAAGGTGAAAATGAAGTATAACGAAGATAATCATATTCTGCGGTCCAAATCTTGAGAAACACAAGACACATAAAATTTAAGTAACCCTGAAGTATACAAACGATTCAATAAAATGATAGCAGGCTTAGTAACCACACTTCATACACTATCAAAGTGCAAATAAACAAAAATCATTTTACGATCAGAAAAACTTACCAACAATCATCTTTAAAATGAAAACCTGAATTCAGATAAAGGTTTAACTTATTCACTAGAAAACATTAATGTAAAAGAACCCATCTACCATAAATGGTAAAAGAAAATTAGATAACAAAATTACCAAAAGCTAAAACAGCTTTTGCTTTGAAAAAACATGAAATATCCTTTCACATAACAGCAGAAAAGGCAAACCACCAAGACATCAGCCATGTTAGAGAGCCTCAGAATCCTGACTGCCCAAGAGTCTAATCTCATTTCAAGCCTATCTCCTCCAACACTTTTCAGTTATCAAGCATTTGGAATTTAATTTTTAAACATACAGTTACTTCTGCTAAAACCTTTATCTCTTTCCAAGCAAATCATCTAAATTGCTAATTTGAACACAACAATTTACATCAACCATACATTTTAACAAACCAGTAAAGGAATCATAAATAATCCATACATCCCAAGACCAGACCTTGAATCAAAAACCCAGAAAGGTTACCAAACCTTGAAAAAAACCCAGATGCCAAAATGGGAAAAAATCAAAAACTAAAAAGTACCCAGATCAAAATTCTGCAAAATTAAAGTGAAGAGAGACTCACAGCCCAGTAATGGTTGTTGCTGATGTTCCATCCACCAGTGTATTTCTTGAACCCATCAGTTGGGTCTTCCCTGTAGGTCCTCCTCTCAGCCAATATCAGAGAGTTATTGTCCACTGGAGCTTCTGCTAGAAACCTTCTCGTCTCCCATGAAACCACCCCACCAAAACCCTTCTCACCACTAACATCTTCACATCCCACCAAGCCAAAAACCCATCAAAAACACTGAAAATCGACTTCAAGACTAAAAGATGAAGAAAAAATCAAATTTTTACCAGAACCACCCAGAGTAGTGGGATGATGGAGAGGAGTGGCTGCGTTCGAGAAACAGAAGAAGAAGAGGAAGAGGAAAGGAACAATGAGAAGAGAAAATTGTGGGTTTGATCTGGATATTACCATTCTGCTCTTGCTCTTGCTCTTCAGTTTTTGCCTTTTGCGTTTGTGTGAGTCTGGTTTTGGTTTATCAATTGTTTCTGAGCTGTGTATACGGTTTCGAATTTTGCAAATTTATCAACCTTTGTTGTCCCCATTCTTTTCTCAGAATTACAACAATACCCCTATCGTTTATAATGAAAAACTAGTATTTTGGAGAATTGGAGCTGGATTTTTTAAAAATTATTTTAGTTTGGTTGATAAAAGGAAAAAGGGAATAAAGGATTTGTGGCGTATATTTATGGTATTTTCATTACAAAAATGGAAATGGGGCCTATATAAATGTGTTTGTATTAGTGATTTGATTGGTTTTTCCTTTACAGCCTTGCAATTCAAATCCGTGTCTTGACCTTTCGTCTTTTCTAATGTTAATGTATGAACCTGAAACAAATGGATTATTAATTCTTTTCCACAAACTCCAACAATGAGACGCGGCGTAATTAAATTAGGATCTGCACGAGTTAGTTGTAAATTTGTGATGTTAAATATTCTATTTGAATTTAAATTTAAATTCAAAATTCTTTAAACTTTAGTTAAAGTATAGGTCGAATTAATCCAATAAATAAGTGAAGTTTTAATTCGTTCTTTTAAGATGACACGATTAGTTTGGTAATTTGACAGGGGAGACGGAGAATCGTATGATGGCGAATAGGGGCCTTCGAGACCATGGCGGAGCTATGGCGAATTTTCATTTTTATATTTTTAACTTTTATTAATATAGATTAATTTACATATGTAATAAAAATCCGTATTAGGCTACAAATTATAATATTTTCAATTTTTTTTTTAAATTAATTAGTTTGAACATAACCGATCCTGATTGATCCAAAATCAGCTCAAATAAGTATAAAACGATCAAAACGCCGCGACGCTATGGCCGTGTGATTTTCAACATCATGACAACTGCTATTTACAACACTAGGGGAGAGCAAAGTGAAGCAGGATCTGACCCAATTTAGTAACTTAACCCAATTCATTTGCTCTAAGACTATAAATGGTGCAAATCAAATGTGTAATTGATTACAATTAACAAAATTGGTGATATTTGGTTCGGTTAACATGTTACTCAACCCGAACACATATCAACCCAACATGTTAAGTTATGCTATTATTTTAGGTTAATTTGTTCTTACATAATAATTTAGGGTTAAATTTTGGCTTTTATTTTTTGATAAATAATCTCTTCTTGTTTTTCTATAGTTGATTTAGAGTTTGAGCTATAATTTATTTGACCAGTAACCATAGGATTTGATTCAACTTCTGATTAAGTGAATCCATTTATGCATTATGATTTATGAATTAATTTACTTATATTTTTATTTACTAACTCAATAATCATTTGGACCAAAAATGATAAAAATTCGAGCTGAGCCAATTCATAAAGAGTGGAGAACAAATCAAGAAAATTATTATCCAAACTCAAGAACGGGTCCGGTAATTTGGAATAAGGGCCCCCAACCCGAACCAAACCATGATCTTCTCTACATTTTCATATACATTTTATCAGATTTACGTGCGTAAATATATAAGTTTACTTATATTTAAACATACGTATTTAAAGTAAAATTGAATTGAGTCGAATAAAAACGTATTTAATTATAATTAATTTTTGTAAATTGTGTTTGGAATTAATCTCGAGTTCATCAAATACCCGTCACCTTAATTAAGTTATAAAAAATTGAAACGAATTGACTTTTATGATACGCGTTAACAGTCATATAATGAATGATTATATAAAATTGGGTACAAAAATCTCAGTGTGACATGTTTATGTTGCCTCTTGCTTGTGGCACCGAACTGCTCATAGAATAAGTAAAAGACATATATCATATATGTATGTGGTCGTTTGGCACGTAACCATGTGGCTTAATCATTGGCCGCATGTGGTCGGTCGGCGATACAATTGTTGTTCTTTTTGTACGTCGCTGGTCGAATTAAAATAGCTGTACTGATGACTAATGAGTTTCATGGTTCAATTAATCAAGTTTATGTCATGATATTTACTCAATACATAAACTAAACTATGTGTATGCGTGCTCTTAGGAAAAGCTTAGTCATGGTTGACCACCCAAAATTGATGTCATGTTCAAATGTAAAAGTTTTTGTAAAATAAAAATTGAGAAAATAATAGATAGAAAAAGTAAATGTTACATCAAACTAATTGCCTAGCTCATCTTAACATATGTAGTTTAATTTAAAGGGAAAATGTAAAATATATGATATTTTCAGTTAACTCTCCTTAGTATAACTGTGTTTTTTAGGCTTCTTAATTATTGAATTATCAAAAGTTTCACTGTTTTTAAAAATAAAATATATATTAGTGTTAAAAATGTTTTTTTAAATAATTTGTAACCATCTTTTTTGAAAGGACATTTTTGTATTAAAAAAACTTAACACTAAAATATTTTTTTTATTCTTTATTTTTATAAAAAAATAGAAAATAATCAAAATAATTTTTAATTTTTTTAATACAAGAATATTTTCGTTATTTTCAAAAAAATAATGAAAAAAGCAACATTTTACTTTTGACAACTTAGTAAACGTAAACCACGTTTATAATTAAATGGAATTAAGTGAAATTAAAATAAGTGTTCCCCAATGTTGAACCCAATTTACATGTTATATGTAGCTAATTAATAATATTAAAGTCAATGAGCGAATAGTGTCAACCACTAGAACACGTATACACTAAAATACTCTCAAATCTTTCATCTCATTATTTTCTCCCTTTTGAGCTTCTCTCTCTTGCCTTACATTTTCTTCTTCACACAACCACCAATTTCTAGTTCTCATTTATTAATATATTTTCCCTTTTCATCTCTTCAATCTAAAACACAAAATCTTCAATTTTAATTAGTGACAAATTTTGAATAATAATTAAAACACAACAAACTTTAATCTAAAAAACGTTCCGGAACAAAATTTTCAAACACTCAGTTTTGGGATAGGATTTTCTAACATTTGATGTTAATAATAGGAATATTATTATTGAATTGATGATTGTCCAAGAGAACTATTACACTATATATAGGCTACAGATATCTAAGGTTATAGTACAAACGGGAAACCTATAGAGAATAGGTAAATTATACAATTAACACTCCCCCTCAAACTTAAGGCGGTTTGAACAAATTAAGTTTGGAAACTAGAGTATTGAACCGTCCAGAAATCAGAGGCTTGGTAAAGATATCAGCAGTCTGATCATCAGAAGAGACGACACATAGAGTGATAGTGCCCTGATTGAGGTGATGACGGACAAAATGACAATCATTTTCTATATGTTTGGTGCGTTCATGGAAAACATCATTATGAGCGATATGGATTGCACTTCGGTTGTCACAATGAATTGAAGTAGCCGAGTTGTGAACAATACCCATGTCATTAAGCAACCAACGTAGCCAGAGGAGTTCAGAGGTAGTATCGGCAAGTGCCCGATATTCTGCCTCTGTACTAGAACGGGAAACAGTCGTCTGCTTCTTACTTCTCCAAGAGATAAGAGATGTGCCAAGAAAGAAGCAGTATCCCGTAGTAGAACGCCGGTCAGTAGGATCACCAGCCCAATCTGCGTCAGAGAATACATGTAATACCATAGGTGATTCATATGAGAAGTGAAGACCGTGAGACAAAATGCCTCGCACATATCGCAGAATTCGAAGAACATCTTCATAATGTGTAGTACGGGGTGCACACATAAATTGACTTACCACGTGTACTGCATATGCAATATCCGGACGCGTGACAGTTAGATAGACAAGACTACCAACAAGTTGTCGATAAAGAGTAGCATCTGGAAGAAGCTTTCCGTCGGAAGGTGTCAGCTTTTCTTTTGCCTCAATGGGAGTGGAGGCGACCTTACTATCATATAAGCATGCCCGAGAAATAAGATCAGCTGCATATTTTGTTTGAGACAAGTGATAACCGGACGACACTGTCGAGATCTTCAACCCAAGAAAGTATGTGAGTTTACCAAGATCCTTCATATCAAACTGCTTACTGAGATGATGTTTGAGATCGGAGATACCAGAGCTATCATCTCCGGTGATGTTCATGTCATCCACATATAGAAGAAGTAAAATATGGCCATGAGTAGTCCGTTTGACGAATAAAGCAGTGTCATAAAGACTAGAGGTAAAACCAAGATCGATCATCTTCCCACTGAACTTTGAAAACCATGCCCTTGAGCTTGCTTAAGTCCATACATGGCCTTTTTCAGGCGACAAACTGTGTTTGGGGGATGATCATACCCGGGCGGTGGTTGCATATATACTTCCCCAGTCAGTTCTCCATTAAGAAAAGCATTCTTGACGTCCATCTAAAAAAGGTTCCACTTTCGTCCGGCTGCAACTGCCAACAAACTACGAACAGATGTAAGTCTAGCAACTGGAGCAAACGTCTCCTCATAATCAATCCCATATTCCTGAGAAAATCTTCTTGCAACTAGTCGAGCTTTATAACGCTCAACATTACCATCAACCTTTGTCTTCACTTTATATACCCATTTGCAACTCACCACAGACTTATCATTAGATAAAGATACGAGATCTCAAGTATGAGTTTTCTCAAGAGCCCGAAGTTCCTCAGTCATTGCTTGCTGCCACAAAGGATTAGTGCATGCCTCTCTATATGTACGAGATTCATAAACAGACAAGACAGTAGAGGCGACTCGGGAAAAATTGGGCAATGTTACCTGATAGTCGTGAAGATGAGACGGAGGGTGTGTTTGACGGTGAGGGCGAGATGCAGGCACATGATCTTCTGGCGGAGCATAATCTATGGGAGGAGCCAAGGGAGGATCTGCGGTGCCTGTATTTGGAGGCTCAAGAGGAAATTGCAAAACATCATCAGGAAATAAATCTATGTCAGGGTTGGCGAAAAAAGGTGCATATGGGGATACATGAAATTCAGACATGGATGAGAACATCTTGTGTTCCCAGAAGGTGACGTGCCGAGATATGCGGAGACGTTTGGACAGAGGATCCCAGCATTGATATCCCTTATGTTCAATCCCATACCCAACAAAACAACAAAGAAGAGCACGAGGTTCTAGTTTATTTCGTTCATGAGGTAGTAAGTGGACAAAACAGACACACCCAAAAACACGAAGAAGATTATAGGAAGGTGACTGACCATAAAGACAATCATAAGGGGTTTGTTTCCTATGACAGGAGATGGAACCCTATTAATAGTGTAGACTGCTGTGAGAGCAACCTCTCCCCAAAAACGTTCAGGGCATGCTGCAGAGATGATTAAAGCACGCGCAGTATCAAGAATGTGACGATGTTTACGTTCCGCTCGACCATTTTGCTGAGAAGTTCCTAGACACGATCTCTGCATGATAGTGCCATGAGAGGCAAGAAGGTCCAAGAATGATGTCTCTTTGAATTCAGTACCATTATCAGTACGAAATATTTTAATTACTTTAGAAAACTGGGTCTGAATCATGCTAACAAATTGAGAATATACTTTGTTGAGATCGGATTTGTGGTTCATTAAATAGATCCAAGTGAACCGAGTATGACCATCAACAAAAATAACAAAATAACGTGCTCCCCCTATAGATGGAGTAGGAGATGGACCCCACAAATCAGAATGAATAAGATCAAAAGGTGCAGCAGATGTAGAATTATTATTGGAAAAAGGTAACGCATGATGTTTGGCTAACTGACAAGAAAGACAATCACTGAGTTTACTGGAAATAGAACCTAATAAGCCACTAGAAACTAGACTACGCAAGGGCTGAGAGGAAACATGACCAAGACGTGCATGCCAGGTATTTGTAGAGACAACAGCAGCACACTGAGATGAAGATGGTGATGGAGTATGTAAATTTGTGAGCTCGAATAAGCGACCCGTCTTACGGCCTGTCCCATAGATTTGTCCCGTCAGTGGATCCTGCACATAGACAGAAGAGGAAATGCCAGAAAATATTACATCAAGACCTAAGTCACACAACTGACCGACAGATACAAAATTAAGAGACAGTTTGGGAACAAGCAATGTGTTTGGAAGAGAGAATTGTGAAGTAGACACAGTGCCAGAATGGGATGCAGAGATGACCGAACTATCAGCAGTATGAATGGCAGGTGAGTGTGTAATTGGTTTGAGGTGAGAAAACAATGATGAGTGTGGACTCATATGATTAAAGCATGCAGAATCCATATACCAAGGTTTCGAAGTACCTGACATGACTGATGAGGAATGATTACCAGAATGGGAAGCGATTAACGCTTATTTGAGAGCCTGGAGATCAACCTTACTGAGTAGAGTGGTTATATCAAGAGAATCCGTACATGCACTGGGGGAATCTGAGGGGGCAACATCAACAACATGAGATCTTGTTGGAGACACAGGGTTTTGAGGACCGTGCCATTCTTTCCCTTTGGAGCGCAAAACCGGGCATTCTGATTTCCAATGACCAGTTTGTTTGCAATAATTACACCGCTTCTTCTTTGAAGAATAACCAGTTTGAGAGTTCTTATTCTTCTCAAGACCAGAACTTGCATTAGTGGTGGCAAAAACAGTATCAACAGGACGATGAGACAACATACCCGTAAGACGAGTTTCTTCATATATAAGTTCAGAGACAACTGCTTCAAGTATGGGGAAAAGATCTCTATGTAATAAAAAGCTGCGAACAGGCTCAAATTCAGAGCGGAGAGCTTGGAGAAATTGCATAACCCTGAGACGATCCTGATATTCAGCAAAGAGAGTGGAATTGGTAGAGTCTGTCCATTTAGGTTCAGATACAGCCAATTGATCCCAAATAGCTCTCATTTGGGATAAGAACTCAGAAACAGATTGGCAAGAATCTTGTTTTAAGAGATGAAGACGGCCAAGAAGTTGGTACTGGTGACATGTCCATTTAGGTTCAGATACAGCCAATTGATCCCAAATAGCTCTCATTTGGGATAAGAACTCAGAAACAGATTGGCAAGAATCTTGTTTTAAGAGATGAAGACGGCCAAGAAGTTGGTACTGGTGAGCAACATCTGTGGTAGAATAAAGTTTCTCTAAATGCTTCCAGACCTCCTTTGTAGTGTCAAAACGTCCGAATTGAGATTTAACTGACGGACTGCATGTGTTGCGGAACCAAGTAAGTATTTGAGGATTCTTACTATCCCACTCATCGAATCGATCATTAAATGCTTCTTGAGTGTCATCCTTATCTTTAAGAGGAGCAATAATATCACCAGTCACATATCGCCATAGTTTTCTGCCACGAAGAAAACTGGACATTTCTTTAGCCCATATCACATAATTAAAGCCATCAAATAATACGGAAATAGGCTTTAAAATATCATATTTTTCCATCACAGAAAAAAAAAACCAACTATCAAACTGTTTTTTTTTTAAAACTGCAGACGGCGGCGCGTGGAGAGCCGGCGGCGCGTGGGTGGCGCGTGAGTCTCACGCGCGGCTGAAGAAGACCACGCCGACACAGAATCGCCGGAAATATCCTCATGAGGGCGTACTCGCTGGCGGTGAGAACATCAAGAGCCCTGAAGACGTTCAATCGACCGTCCCGAAAGTAGATCTGGAACGGAAGAGAAGGCTGGAGCGGAGGTCGCCGGTGGCCGGAGACGGGGCAGAAGGGCCGAAATAGGAGCCGGGAACCTGTACGTGCCGGCGGTGAGAAGAAACGTCGCCTGGAACAGTCGGGAAGAAGAACGCGGTTCGCCGGCAGAGACGCGATGTCGGGGCTGTTCTGGACTGGCAGAGTCGCGGTGTTCGCCGATCAGTGCTGGCTGTCGTCGGCGTTGGTCACTGTCACACCGGTGCTGACGGAGAAGGAAAGCCACTGACGGGGAAGGAAAGCCACCGACGGAAAATGGATGCCACAGGTGGGCTTCGGTGAAGGAAAGCAGAGGGTATTCTGCGCAATTGATCAATTCCTAAAAAAAACAATTTAGGTTTGGACCTACAATTGCTCTGATACCATGTTAATAATAGGAATATTATTATTGAATTGATGATTGTTCAAGAGGACTATTACACTATATATAGGATACAGATATCTAGGGTTATAGTACAAACAGGAAACTTATAGAGTATAGGTAAATTATACAATTAGCATTTGAACTTTTCGTCGTCTGAAACTTCAAATTTCAAAGATTCCAGCGTTCACAGTTCAAGCACTCAGAAATCTCGGCCCAAGAGTCTTAAATGTTTGAAGATTCCGGCTTGATTAATGTTTTCTTGGAGTTTAACTTTGAACATGACTTGTATAAACAATTAAATAGAGCAAGAAAACTACGGGCATAAAACATCTCAAGATGACGATTCATTTGCAAAGTTAAAACTCTATCATGGACATTTCCGTCATTTAAACAAAAACTAAACTTATAGGTATTCTTGTTATTTGTAAACAAATTTAAAATAAATAAATAAACCATTATTCATTGCGAACAATAGTCACAATGTAGATTGATTTTGGATAGATGTGTAAATTACATGAGTAAGTTTTTAGTTGAGTTTACGGATATGCAAAATTTGTACCCAAGTGTATTTATATGTAATTTTTCATTGAATATTATTCAAGGAATTAAAAATAGGCAATGTGCAATTTAAAAAATGAAATAATTGGCTTTTAGAAAAGGGCTTCCCTCATAGAGCACACAAAAACATCTTTCATAAAAGAAGGCAGAATCAACTTTTAATTGAATAAAATTGTTTTGGACTAAGCATATGATCCTCAAGGTGACTAAGAAAAGGAGATTAAGGAAATGATGTGATATGAAGATTAGAAGGTTGTAAAAAAGAAGGAATTATATATTATATTATAGATAAGATGATAATAGATAAATAAAAAGTGGTGCCATTTTCATGCAAATGTGACCCACTAGAAAAGATCATAAAAGCATAAGCAAATAGTAGTTTAATAGTAGGCTTTTTGGATTATCAATTTAGGAGAAGGGCCTATTAAGTGGATACTTGTTTCCATTACTCATTAAAGGGGTATTCAATATTCTATGATTGGTTTATTCATTTCTGATTATGGAGATATTAACTTTAATTAAAATATCCAACCTCATCTTTACAAATATATATTTCCAAAAGCAAAGACAAGTTTGATCACATGTTTAATTAGAAATTATTATTATTTAATTAGAGTATTAAGGATATTTTAAAAAATAATTAAGTCACATGTAAATATGTAATGAGTTGGATTTTACTACTAGAAAGTTGTAAAATTACACTTTTTTCGAATTCAAATAACTCTGTTTAGCATTTTCCCCATTATGTGTAGTTTCTGGCTTTCATTCTAGAGAATAAATTCCAGCTTTAATCAAATATTTAGTTTTGTCGATGAATATAACATGTAACTCTTCATTTGGTTCCAAAATTTGAAGAACAAACATGATCAATATTGTAGTCATTAGGGAAAATGTCATCTGACTACCCTTAAATTTGACGTTTTTTCACCTGGATACCCAAAATTTTTTTTTGGCATTGTAGGTACCCTAAATTTACAAAATTTTCACCGTTAGTACCAAAGCCATTTCCGTCCATTTTTTTCAAAAATCTGTTAACTTTTTATATGAAAAAACCAAAATGCCCCCACATACCATGTGTCATTGACCTATTTTCTTCACTTTTTTTATTTCATCAATTATCACTTCTATTTTTCTCACAAAATAAAAATGGAGATGGGTTTTGCATCGGCAAGGGGAGGTCGGAGCTGGGCGGAGGTGGTCGGAGATAGGCGAAGGTGGTCGGAGATAGGCGAAGGTGGTCGGAGATGGGTGGAGGTGGTTGGAGGTGGGCGAAAGCGGTCGGCGGAGGTGGTCCGACCACCTCGACCCTCCCTCCGACCTCCCCTCCTCCGACCACCTCCGCCCAGATCCGACACGTCTGTCTGAGGGATAAATCCTTCAGCGATCCATTGAGTCAACTTATGTAACTTGTGATCGAGCCAATCACAGTCGTTATTGTAACCCTTTTACAGGAGACGTTAGACTGAGTCAAACTCGTCACTCATTACATATTGACCTCAATGGTCCTTCGGTCTGAGGATGTGATTTCATGCGCCGACATATGAGTATGTTCATGATTGTGTCTATGTAACATACTCACGATCGGGTCGTCCTATATCACCCCTGACTGGTGATACTATGACCTAACTATGGCCCCCTTCTGGCCATGATCAGTAGAGCGTGATCATTTAGAGTTAGCCTCATACCGATCGCTTCTTATGAAGCTATTCTGATAGGGGACTGCTTAAGTAAGATTTTATCTGATCTGTAGATCTACTATTATGTGTTGACACATCAATGATACAAATCAAATCATACTTCAGATATTACTACAACACTTAGTAATATGAATGCCGATTTATTTCAACTAATAATCTTTATTACATGATTAGATTGAAAATACATTGTGCTAGGGCACAAAAACCCAACACGTACAAACATTCACATAGTTTCCAACCCAATGTTCCATGAGCATATAAAACACATCGATATTGGTTGTCTCTTTGGGCGTTAATTATGTGCCATCGACCAATCCTTAGCAAGCACCAGCTAGCAGATATTTTCATTAAAGGCCTAAAACATGACTGATTCCATGAGCTTCTTAATAAGTTGCACGTTATAAACCTTTATCTCCAATCTCGATTCTCTCTCGTACCATATCCAACAACGATTTCTTACCATACCTCCAATCTCGACTCTCTCTCGTAAATGAGTAGCTAGCTAATTTAAGTATATTTGACTTATTCACTTTCTTTTCGTATACATATATCTATATTTTCAAAGAAATAAATCAAGCAAAACACCGTTTTTTTCTTTTCTTTTTGAAGGAAGCAATGTGAATGTAATGTTTTGTGAATGGAATTGTGTATTTTGTATTTGATAGTGCCTTGGTATTTATACAAGAGTGAGTAAAGTAAGTTAGAGATAATAGTCAACATGACCTCAAATATCTCTAACTAATAATAAAGAGATTTCACATGAGAGATAGATGGAAGACTAAATCATAATTTGTTTACTAATATTCCCCCTCAAGTTGATCAACCGGTTAGTGAGATTCAACTTGCTAAGTAGAAAATCAAACCGTTGACGCATTAATGGCTTAGTAAGAATGTCTGCCAGCTGATCATGAGTAGAAACGTGCGTGACCCTGAATGTACCCTGTCGAACTTGTTCACGAATAAAATGATAAGCTAGAGCAATATGCTTCATCCGAGAGTGGAAGACAGGATTCGAACTCAGGTAGGTGGCACCAAGATTGTCACAATAAATGACTGGAGACTGTTGTTGGATATGGCCGAGCTCTTTAAAGAGAGAGAGAGAACCCACATTAGTTCAGTTGCGGTATCCGCCAATGCTTTGTATTCAGCCTCTGTTGAAGAACGAGCGACCGAACGTTGTTTTCTTGAACTCCATGAAATAAGAGTTGAGCCAAGATAAAGAAGATAACCCGTTGTGGAGACATAGTCATTTTTGTCTCTGGCCCAATCTGCATCTGAGAATGCATGAACAACAAGGGGAGCTGACTTGGAGACATGAATACCATTGTTGCGGGTCCGATGTGACCTTGCAATAACACTTCTGTCCCGCATTTGAGCACCGAATTGTCCTCGTTTCGGATTTCAAGAGCCATAATTTTGTTCTTTTTGATCCTTGGTGAAAATTTTAATTTTGTAGGTGATGGAGTACAAGTGGAGCAATTTATGGAGTTTAAAATGGGATGGCACTGACAGATCCTGCAAGGGAAATAACGTCTTTATCCAGAGTCCAAATGGAGCAAAGTCATACATCATGATGAAGAATTTTGAAAACTCTACAACTTTAAAGAAGGAAGCGAGGTCATCGGAGTTACAGATTGCAAGATATCATCCGGCCAAAGAGGTTGACCATCGGCCCATTTCAGCTCGGCCATGTTGACTTTCAAGAGCCATATCTAGAGCATCCGACATCCAAATCAAGAATTTTTTTGAACCTAAATTCAATAGGAACAAGAGACCTACAATTTTCATGAAGGAAGTTTTCTCATTGGAAATCTCGAAGAGGGTCAAAACGGCATCGGAAGGAGCTGGCAGAGAGGCAATCCGCCGGGCGGTCCGGTCCGGACTGCCCAGCAGACCTGAGAGTTCAAATTTCGGATTTTTGCTACTAAAGACCAACCCTAACTCATTTTTGAACCACACACTTCACTATTCATCCATCTCTAACCTTTTGAGAGCCTCCATCTTCTCCACTCTTCTCCATTAGAGCTCACAACAAAACTTTAAGAACCTAAAGAGAAAGGGTTCCAAGAACCTCCCTTGGAGACCATTTTTGGTGCTACAAGGGAGAGTTTCCACCACCACCACCACCATGTGAAGAAGAAGAGGAGGCAAGAGGATGCAAGAAGGAGCTAGATTTGGGAGTTTTGAGCTTCCCAACACCCATGTCTTTGGGTTTGGGTTTGTAATTCTCTTTCCATTTCTTGAATTTAGTTTATTCTTGTATATGAATGCTTGAGCACCATGATTTGGGGCTAAAAATCCCTTGGTCATTGGAGCTAGACCTTGTATGGATTGATTTATTGTTATTTGAGGTATTAGTTTTAGGATGATGATGGTTATGTGTAGGTTTACCTTGCTTTAATCCATATATGCTTTGAGGGCCGTGTAGAATGTATGCTTAGGGCTTACCCGGGCTCGAGAGGGAGACGGTGTTTCATAGACCTAGGTGTCATTAAGTGTGAGGGGCTCGAAACCGGGTTTTGACACCCCGACGTAACACTTAGCCTAACTTAGTATGCGTGTTTAGGGGCTAGACCGATCCCGAGAGGGAAGGATATGCCCGGACCTAAGAACTACCGAGGGTTGAAGGCTCGAGGCCGGGTCTTGACACCTCGAATCAACCCTTAGCCTAAGATTGTCGGGCGAATGCGGTTCCGAGTTGGTTCAATACCCGAGAGGGAAAGAGTTGACTTGGAATTAGGCCAATCTCAATGCCGAGAGGCAAGGTTGGTAATTATTGTAACGCCCCAAGATCCGGTTCTCCGAATCTTAGTCGTCACGCGATAAAATACAAGTATCGATAATACATATACGAAGATACATATACGAAATAGTTATGAAACACCTCGAGCGTCCTCGAGCGTATCATAACTATACTCGCACAAAGTCAACACCTTTAGTTTAGGCGTCCCTAACTTAAAGGTGATTGCACAAGTAAGTAAACCAGTTCTAAAACAATTCCATCAAAACATCCTTTGAAAATGAAGCAAGTAACTCATAAATAAATACCATAATGGTGAGGCATAACGCCACCTCACCGAGTGTTTTACAAAATAAAGTAATAAACCGGATAATGAAAAGCAGTAACAAAACAGGTTACGACTCAACAGAGTCTACAACAGCCGACCAAACACCACTGGCAAAGACACGTCGACACGACACGCCCCCAAGCTCCCAGTCAAAAGATCTAAACGCATCCATAACCTGCACAAGTTGTAGGGGTGAACACGCTACCTCCAAGACTCAAACATCGCACATACACAAGATGATAACAATGCAAAAGTAGTTGTATAACATAATTAACTACACCCTAGGGTAACCGATTTCAGCCCAGGGAATCCACCCTTGCCTCGGTTCACCCTCCCTTAGGTAAAGGTAACCGATCTTGATCAAGGGAGTCCACCCTCAACTCGATTCACCTTACACCTAAATAAAGGCAACCGATCACCACTAAGGGAGTCCACCCTCAGCTCGGTTGACCTTTCCCACAAAGATAAAGGTAACCGATCTCGATCAAGGGAATCCACCCTCAACTCGGTTTACCTTACACCTAAATAAAGGTAACCGATCACAACTAAGGGAGTCCACCCTCAGCTCGGTTGACCCTTACCACAAATAAAGGTAACCGATCTCAATCAAGGGAATCCACCCTCAACTCGGTTTACCTTACACACCACCTGTAAGACAAGTATCACACCATACTCATGCAGAAAATATACTGGGTGCAAGACGGAATAAATTATCGTCTGAAAAGCAAATAATATAATACCTGGCACAATCCCGTGCATACAATCAGTTCAGAGTTATACTAAACTAATTCACCCAACATTATCATGCAAATCTCACTATTCGCATATAATCACACCAAGCATATTCACGCCACTACCATAGTGCCAAATCATGCTCACACGTATATATACACACATATATAATCAAACAAAGGCATCAAGCCATATAGTCTAGGTAGCTATGTCCCCCTACCTTAGGAAAGCTCCACGTACGCTCCTAGCCTCCCGCTCGAGCTATTCACGCCTTCCTTTCCCGCGAGCGTCAATATCAACTAATAATTATATTCAATAATTAAAAACTCAAACAGACTCCGAAACGAATGCAATAAATTTACAAGTGTACTCCAACAAGTGCCTAACACTTGGACACACTTCAAATTAATCAAAGTAGCCAAAATGGGTCCGGAATGACCCATTTTCCCCGAAACACCCAATCTGCCCGGAAACGAGTTTTTGACCCTCGGGACTCCGAAAATCCGGAAATTATCAAATACGCAAGTTATCGACTCGGGGGTCACCCGGGACCACCCGAACTCACAAAACCCGAGCCCCGGACTCGTGGAACCCACACAAGCCACCACATTAATTCCCGGGAAACAAAATCGAGCTACGGGATTTACTTCGAATCTGTCTAGAGACAGATTCGGCAGAACAGTCCACTTCCCGGACTTGCAGCTCCAAATCCATAGCTCGTCTTGAAAACACGTAAACATGAAAGTTGAAGCTCTGCCAGTCCTCTACAAACTTCATGTTTTGCTCGGAACCAAGTTCGAACGGGAACGGCTCCGTCCGGAGCAAAACAGATTGTCCGTCCGGCTGGACAGATTCAGCGGTTCAGTCACCTCCCGGGCTTCTAGCTCCCAAACCGTTGCTCCTTTGGAAAAACTCACAAGATGAAGGTTGAAGCACTTCGAGTCAGCGTTCCATGGCCACCGGAATCAGCCACCAACGTGGCCGGAGCTCCGGCGACCCTCCGGTCACCGGAATTTGTTCAAATTTGTCTTAAAACAACACATTTCTACTTAAAACCCACGAACCAAACTACTCCAAATCGAAAAGAGAACCATACCTCTTGTAGTCCTCGATGCCGGGATTCCGAATACGAAGAAATCTCGAAGAAACGACGGGCGGATTGACGGGAAATCCTCCTTGCTTGGCCGGACCCTCCTTCTCCTTCCCTCTTTCTCTCTCTTTCTCTTTCTCTTTCTCTTTCTCTTTCTCTTTCTCTCTCCTTCTTTCTTCTCTTCTCCCTCTCTTTCTCTTGGTTGTTCTCGGATGAAATGGGAGCTCCCCCTCCTTATAACAACACATTTTATTTAATTAATTACTTAATTAAATAAAATGAAAACCCAAAAATCAACCATTTTTCCTCTTTCCCAACATCACCAAACCCCACACACAAGTCACTTCCTTGTCCCCTTGATACCTAACCCATCAATCACATCGGTCACCTTTCCCACCAACCGAAAACGGATCAGATTTCCCAAAATCGGACGTTTCGGACCCCGAACGGGCACTTTTATCGAGATTTCAGCAAAATCTCCCGAGTGACTTAAAATGGGCTAACTAAGAATACTGCATCGACTGTTTTGCTATTCGGGACTTAACGAGTCCAGAATCGCCCAAAACGTCCTCGGTTGACTTTTCCGGCAAAAAGTCAACCTAAGTCAACTTTCCCCGAATGGGTCACGAAGTGGTCTTTAGTCGCCCTGAACTTAGCTTGGTCGAAAATAACGTCATCTTATGTCCAAAACAACTCTCGGGGTCAGGTTCAGACTCGATCTGGTCACTATTCAAAAATTTTGAATTTTCCCAGATTTTAGTCTAACTGCCCGGGAGAGGTCCTTACAATTATGACATAGGTTCATTTCCTAATCACCATTGTGTTGAATGATTGTGTTGTGTGTTTGCCTCAATTTAATACTTGCATCGTGATTAGCACCGCGTATAATGCATGAATAGGCGATTAAGTCGAGCTCGAGAGAGACGGATAGTCGCGGACCTAGGTATCACAAAGTGCTAGGGGTTCGAAGCCGTGCCTAGACGCCCTGGATTAGCACTTATCCTAATATTGTCGGACCAATGCGGTCCCAGGATTGATACGAACTCGAGAAAGCAAGTGTCATTCCGGGATAAGGCCGTTTTCATTGCCGAGAGGCGAGAACGGTATCCAAGACATAGGTTAAACATAGACATCAACCAATTGAACTAGTATTTCGATATCGTGAGTCAAGACCATGCATGTTTAGCACATTCGGTGCTCGAATCCTTGACTTCTAACCAACCATCTATCATCCGTCTCCCCCATTTAATTTCTTGCATTAGTTGTAGAGTAGTTGTGGCTGTAGTTGTGTACTTAGTATAGATTAATTTCTCTTCTAGTGTAGTTTAATATCGAGTCGTGTCGGGAAAGAGAGCACGGAATGTCCAATTGAGAGACCCCATTTTGGTCCCTGTGGATTCGACCCGGACTTAGGCCGGAATATAAATGTACTTGTTCGACCGCGTGTTGTTGCACGTGTGGGGAAAGACGCGAGGCGAAGAGCACCCGCTCTAGAAGGGTGTGCCGCGCGAGTCACTTCTTACCCCCCAACAACCATAGTGAAGAGAACCAGCAAGGTACCGAAGCACACGTTTCAAAGCATTCCAGTGATCACTTGTAGGAGCTTGCATAAACTGAGACAATTTATTTACACTGAAAGCAATATCAGGGTGTGTTATGCTTAAGTACTGAAGACTACCAACAAATGCACGATAATCTGTCGGACATGGTAATGGTGAACCACCATTACGCATAAGTGTAACAGAGGCAGACAATGGTGTTGAGACGGCCTTGGCACCATCCATTCCAGCCTTAAGAAGCAAATCAGTAACATATTTGCGTTGATTGAGAAAAATACCATCAGAATTATAGAGTACCTCAACACCCAGAAAATAACTAAGGTTGCCAAGATCTTTAAGAGAGAATTTGTTTGCAAGCTTGGTAATGAGACCGTCAATGGCAGTGGAGGTGTTACCTGTGACTATTATGTCATCAACACACTAACAAGAATATAGTTGTTTGAGCATGATGATAAATGAATAATGAAGCATCGGCTATTGAGCTTGTGAAACCAAGTGAAAGAAGATAGCTACAAAGCTCATTATACCATGCCCTTGGTGCCTGTTTGAGTCCATAAATAGCCTTTTTGAGCTTACAAACATGATGGGGATAATTGTTATCAACAAACCCCGGTGGTTGTGTCATGTAAACTTCATCATGTAGAGTGCCTTGAAGGAAAGCATTATTAATATCAAGTTGCTTGAGAGACCACCCACGATGAACAGCCAAAGTGAGAACAATACGGATTGTTACAGGCTTGACAACCGGACTAAATGTTTCATTAAAGTCCCAACCTGGCCGTTGATTAAAACCTTGGCGACAAGTCGTGCCTTATAACGATCAATTGAGCCATCAGATTTTTGTTTAATGCGGAAGACCTATTTGCAACCTACAAAATTTTGTTCAGGTGATGCCGAAACCAGTTCCCATGTTTGGTTGCTATGAAGAGCATCATATTCTTGTTGCATTGCAGCTCGCCACTGAGGATTTTTTAAGGCTTGGGTAATAGTTCGGGGTTCTAGTAGAGTAGCAGTATGAGTGAAAAGGTTCAGCTTATGTATTGGTTTTGAGATATTATTTTTGGACCGAGTAATAACCCCACGAGTAGGGATATTAGCTGGTTGGTTATTGATGGGAGGGGGAGGTGGATGGTTATTGATGGGAGGGGATGGTGGTGGTTGGTTATTGGCGGAAGGGGGAGGGGGAGGTGGTTGGTTATTGATTGTAGGAGGAGGTGTTGGTTGATTAATGATGGGAGAAGGAGGGGGAGAAGGTAGTACTAAGGATGGAGATGGTAATGGATCGACGTGAGTGATGGGTTGAACAATGGGAAGTAGCATATGAGTCCATTCATCTGGAGACAATTTTGGGTCATTGGGAGATTTTGTAAAGCTACGGTATGGATACTCGGCTTCAAGGAAACGTACATGGCGGGACGTGTAAACACGTTTTGTTGTTGGGTCAAGGCATTGGTACGCACTTTGAGTTGACGAGTAACCTACAAAAACACATATAATAGATCTCGGAGCAAGTTTATGATTAGCATATGGTTTAAGCCAAGGAAAACACATACGACCAAAACTCTTAAGCTTATCATAATTAGGTTGTTTCTGAAGGATTTTAAAGTACGGGGAAGCATAATTAAGGATAGATGTTGGAAGACGATTGATGAGATATACCGCAGTAGTGAAAGCATGAGGCCAATGGTCAAGCGGCATACCAGAATAGGTGAGTAAGGACAATTCAGTTTCAACAATGTGTCGGTGGCGACGTTCTGAGAGCCTATTGTGTTCTGGTGTGTGTGGAGGAAAGGTGAATCTGCTAATCCCGTGATCACTGAGAAAAGCATTGAGTGCATCATATTCACCCCCATTATCAGAGAATAAAATTTTAATTTTGAGCTTGAAAAAGTTTTCAACCAAAACCTTAAACTTGATGAACACGGCACGAGTGTCAGACTTTCTTTTGAGAGGATAAAACCATACATATCGTGTAAAATGGTCCACAAATATGCAATAATAACGAAGACCATCATAAGATATGACAGGAGAAGTCCAAACATCTGAATAAATAATTTCTAGAGGATACGTAGAAATAATACTAGAATCAGAGAAAGAAAGCTTATGACTCTTGTTTATTTGACATGACGTACAATGTGACTGTAAGAATTTTGAAGCATTTAGGTTAAATTGCTTCTGGATGAATTTGTAAACCTCTGACGAAGGGTGGCCGAGTTTATGGTGCCAAACGGCAGATGATGAAAGGTGGAGATGATTATTGGTTGGTGGAGCAGAAGGCCAGACATAAACTCCATCAACACAAGGACCTTTAAGCAGCGTGCTCCCCGTGTGGATATCCTTCACAAGAAAACAATCGGGTAAGAATTCAATGACAGAATTATTTTGTTTGGTGAATTGAGAGACAGAGACTATGTTTTTAGACATGGAAGGAACACAAAGCACATTTGATAAAGGAAAACGAATAAGCTTAAGAGATCCAGTGTGAGTAATGTGTAAACCTTGACCGTCACCCATAAACAAAGCATCAAGACCATTATAAGGTTGATGTAGAGCTAGGTTGTCAAAATCATGTGTAACATGGTGAGATGCCCCACTATCAACAAGCCATGACGGATCCTTGGAGGTAGTAGTGAGTGGATGAGCTTGAGGTTGAGGCGAGGCAGGTGCAGGGAAACGAGCTGAGTGAGGAAGGGTAATGTTTGGATGTTGGGACCTGAAGATCGAGCATTGAGTTAGAACATGTCCTTGTTGTTTGCACCATTGACAACGACCTTTGAACGGTTTGCCTGTAGTGGAAGAATTGGTGGTGTTGTTGGGTGATGACTGTGAGGCATTATTTGACGAAGCATGATGAGGCCATGGTTGCTGGAAACCAAATGGACGCTGCTTTTGTTTGCTCGGGCGTGATTGAACATTCAATACTGTGGCCGGGGTGGAGAGCGATGTGTGTTCTAACCTGAGACATAGTTCACGATTAATCAATTTTTCATGAAGTTCATCAAACGAGATAGGTGTGTCTCTTGCATTAACGTCATCAATAACAAGTCTATATGTATCGTCAAGCCCATGTAGAACATGATCAGTGAGATATAGAGAGCGAGCCCTTTGAAGCAGAACGAAGCTTCTCTTTTAATTGTTTAACATGACCTCAAGAGACTCTGGCATACGTGCGTTGCAAGAGATCCCATATCTCGCGTGAATAACCTGTTTGTGTCACCAAAGAAGCAACATTAGTAGAAAGAGTGCCGAGAATTGCACCATATAACAGACGATCCTGACGCTTCCATGAAAGGTACATCGGATTTGTGACAGATTGTGGAGGTGTATCGCTAGTGAGTATAGTTGCAGCAGGCATTGGGTAAGAGCCGTCCACAAACTTGAAGAGATCATATCCTTCAAGGGTGGCTTGAATTTGTAGTTTCCAATTTATATACTTGGTAGGAGTAAGTTTGATTATATTTGAGAGATGAATATTGATAAAGGGTTGAGTGGAAACATATGGATTGGGGAGTTGAGAATCTGATAATGCCATGAGAAAAAAAAAAGAAAATGACCTGGAAGGTTTAGGCTGATACCATGTGAATGTAATGTTTTGTGAATGGAATTGTGTATTTTGTATTTGATAGTGCCTTGATATTTATACAAGAGTGAGTAAAGTAAGTTAGAGATAATAGTAAACATGACCTCAAGTATCTCTAACTAATAACAAAGAGATTTCACATGAGAGATAGATGGAAGACTAAATCATAATTTGTTTACTAATAAGCAAAACACCCTTTTATTCTCCCTTTTCATGACATGTATATATATTTTGATCAAAATAGACAGAGAATTAGGAGATTGCATATACTCAAAGCTTGATATGTCCAAAATCGTAAAATGTGGTCTTGGATATCTCAAAGCATTTATGTATAATAAATAATAAACACAAATATTTATTAAAACAAGAAAGCCCACCCACTAACCATACTTGATTGTGAAGAAATTAGGGGTTGAATGTGATTTTCAAAGGCTAATAATTATGCGGATATAGAACAAATGTTGATGCAAGTAGACGAATTCGATTCTGCTCAAATACTGATCATCATAAATATCTGGACAAATTAACACCACAAATATAAAAAAGACAGAGACATCATACCTAAATATCCTCGAATTATAAACATATATAAAAAAAAATAACTCGATTCTGAATCTGAAATTAAGGCCCAGGCCCATAAAATCTACAAGACCGTCTCTTATTTTGAATGGGCCAAGCCCATGAAGCCCAATAAATCAACAACACCGTCTCAGATTTGTCACTTCTCAAAAGGCCCATAACCTAGCAAAGTGTTGCTTTCCAAAAGATTTGACCGGTCAAAACATTTTTTTGTGCTAGTTCGGTCAAAGACAACATATTGTAGGGTGACAAAGATCATAAGATTTTTTAATTAACATTTTCGTGGCATTATTATAATGAACTCCATCACATTAACCAACATTTATCGACCTCAATAATTATAATTAGCACTATAATCACAGCTTAAACGGCCATTTAATTACGATTTTTCTCGAAACAAAACACGTACTATATGAAAGAAATATACGGAGGCAATTAATTAAAGCGTTCAATTGTTCAATTCATGACTTGCAACAATAA
Organism: Geranium rotundifolium; assembly: GCA_963920655.1. Lineage (NCBI taxonomy): Eukaryota > Viridiplantae > Streptophyta > Magnoliopsida > Geraniales > Geraniaceae > Geranium > Geranium rotundifolium. Next base: position 4,936,777 of record OY987322.1, read on the forward strand.
TAATTAATTAAAAACTTAGGGAAATGCACAAATTAAAATCAATTTTACTCGGAATTAGGAGCCACGTGAAGCCATTAAGACAAAATACCCCGACCAAAAGATTAATTAACTCAGAACCCAGAGAGAGAAAATCAGTAAACAATGTTCAAAAACTCTTAAATCAAAACTCTAAATCAATATAGTGAAAAAGAAATGGTGAATTTTATTAAGAGGGTGTTTTTATTTTAATTTTGTTTTGTGGCTAACATAGAGGAGACCTATGAGGAATGCGTTTTCGCCTATTGATGCTTGTGGCAATGTCTTCACTGTGCTCTGAAGAAGCCTTATTATTTGCTGATCTTCCCCAAACGTATAGTGCAGTGGTCCTCTTCTTCCTCACAACCTCTGTGGTGCAGCATGCCATTGCCATGCTCATCTGCTCCGACCCCGAGGACGACGACGAGCCCGAGCACGAGCTCATCTGCTCCACGTCGCTCATGTCCACGATCGTGGACTGGTCGTCTCCCATGTCTTGTGGAATCAGGAAGTCAGGGCCCAGTTGCAGAGAATTGCACTTCCTTAGGTATGGTGTGAGGTCCTTGTAGTGTTTCAGCACAAACTCCACCTGATATAGTATGTGACTTATCAGAATTCAGTTTGGTTCTCAAGTGAGATCACTCGTCTTGACTAACTAGGCAAGTCGATCGATGTTTATTAGTATTTTGTGATCAGGGCACAATTTGAATTTACGTTTAATGCTCGAGTTAGGACTAAATGTAATTCGTTAATATATGGCATATTTGCATGTTTTTACGTGTACCCTTTTGAAATTTCATCATATTTATGAAGATAGATATGATAAAAACAATGATGAATACAAATTACCTTGCAGCCAAGAGAGCAATGGGTGTAAGGTTCTTGAAGGCTTCTGTCGCAAGAAGAGCAGTAGTTTCCGGACCCTTTGAATTGTCTGTTCTGAGGTCTCTTCTTGATGAACACAACTTTAGCACTATTGATGGTATAGGCCTAATCAAGAAATTATACGTACTGAATTTCGCGTTCCGATTATACAAGTTGAATTATCTCAATTAATTACAATTTCGGTACCTGAACGTTGGAGCAGTCAATAAGCTTCTGGAGATCCTCCAATCTGACGACATCATGATAGACATAGCGCCTGACCTGAAGAAGGCGATGGAAGCGGTGAGCAGGGAGGCAGTGAGGGCAGATGCTGGTGCAACAATCCAAACAGCACACGTTCTTCTCGTTCTTCTTGGCTGTCTCGTGGAAGGAGCAGCCCGCGAAGAATTTCTCGCTGTAGAGCGCTTCCAACCATCCAGGCTTCTGAATTCCCTATAAACAAGAACCCAACATATATATGAATTCCAATTTTGGTGACCAATACAAGAATTCAAGAGAATTGAGCAGAAAAGTATATATTACCATGATGATATACTAATCAAATGAAACAACAAAACGAAACGAAGAAGGTGAAGAGAGGGTGTAGGGGATGGAAATGAGAGTATTTAAGGAAGAGTGACAGGAGAAGAAGGGTATATATTAAAATTTTGTCCTTGTGGGAGAGAGATACACTACGGTTTGTCAATTAAAGAAAACAAGTAAGATATATGAGGAGAACGTGGGAGCTGTTTCTATGTCTCTCTAATACCACTTTAAACTATTTTTCTCATCTCCTTGGCTTAAGAGCTCTCTCTAATAACTATTGCTAAATTTTAACTTAACTCTTCTTGGACCAGCTGCCCCATATGGGTTCGAGTTAGCCTAGCCTCTGGCCTCTTGTTTGTGTGTGTGTGTGGACTTTCAAACGAAGAAAAAAATGTAATCAGTTGCTAAATATCAAAGTCCAATGGGTTGTACTTGTACTTGAATCAATAATCTAAGCCAAGTTGGTTGAGAATAATGGTGTCTATGTGAGTTTAGTGTCACTGCACAAAAAGAATTTTACTGCAAATCTTGTAACATGAATACTTTGAAGCTAAGTAACTAAAGCTATACCACATATGCTTTAACTGCAGCAATAGACGCCTTTTTCAAGTGTATGTGACTCGTCCCACAGGCCACCGCATGAATGATGAAACTCAAGAACATATATCAAATCGATATGGTACCAGTTTGACCATTTGAATACCGTTAAAGCTTAACTCTTTTGGGGGACCCTGAAAAATTCCATGGGGCAGTCATGAGTACAAAGTGTACAATGGTAAGTATGCATTGCCATTACCTTTCTCCTTGCTCAAGTATTTAGCTTTTACTGGATTCATGCTGCATAAACTGAGACGGCGTCGTTTTGGTAGCTAGCTGCAGCATCAAGTTAGATGACAATAAAGTTAAAACAGAGCATGTAAAACCCAGGTTTCAGGGAATCAAACATGGCAACATTCAAGCCAACTGCTCCACCAATGACTAATGAAAGGCAGAGGCTGTGCCGAATTGTTTTTTTTAATAAACAAACCATAATGATATGGTTTTGTAACAAACATCAAGCATTTGACAGACAAACACAACTCATTAAGCACTATTCGTAATTAGGGAAATGGGAAATTAATGTGAGCCTATAATTAAATTCGAGGATTCAGCGCAAATATTTAGGGGACCTTGCCCTTTGTGCCTCTAAACCCTACCAAAGGCTAATCTTGGGGTCTGAACTTAAAATGCTAATTAGGAACTGGCTAATTACATCATTAATTCCCATTATACCCTTTAATCAATGTAGTAACTCTACAACATTCAACTCTGTCCTTTTTTTCTGCTCCTCCAGTGTTGATATGGCTTGTCATCATTGGTAGCATGCCATAGAACAGTCTCAAGCACTTCTTTTGGTAAAACAAGCCCACCATAAAAACAGGAGATGGTCAGTGACTTCTTTCAATCTTCTCTAGAAAATTCAGGTTTACATTGATGCATGTAAAATTGTAGACCTGAGCGTCTAATAATAAGGTAATAATATACAAATAATTAATCGTCATTCGTCAGTAAAAATACTTATTTAGAGTTAAATGATAGATTTAAGCAGTCTTGAGGTAGTTACTTTTGTTGTTGCCTTTGTGTCTGCTTTAGGGAGTTAAAATCTTGTTGCTTAACCTGTGTACTCTTCTTTTAGCATAACGGCTGCAGTGAGAAAGTGTTTGAATGTATTCAATGTTTTCTTCCATATACAGATATAGATTCAATTTTAGTAAAGGCGGGACAGCAATGCCTATGCCAAGATTAGAGATAAAATGCAAGAAAAAATAAGCCTAAAGTTAGCTACCAACAGGACCATTGTTCAATTCTTACTGCACAGAAAGCAAGCTGGATTCATTTGCAGCCAATTGAAATCATACAGATTTCAGCTTGGTCTTTACCTTCTTTGAATATTGGTGACAAGTGAAGAATCAATTTGTGTTCCAGTTTCTAGGTTACGACTTGAGACAAAAGCTCGTGTCTCAATAGGAATTCGCTACAACATATTCATAGTTTTTTATCAGCCATAACTGCAGGTATGGAGATTGGAACTGGTGACCTCATGCTTATTACAATAAGCCCCCGCTCATCCAAAATCATAGTAACTAGTTGACTTTTTCATACTTGAATTGAGAGTATTGTATTTTCACTGATCTTCAACAACCGAAATTTATATCATTTACAAGCAACAGAAAGGAAGATGGAGATATATCATAACTAGAACTATTTATCATGATCTTCATGATCCACTACTTACTTATTTCCAGTTTCAATTGCACATTTGAAACATTATTCAGCGATGCGCACAAGATAGAATTTTCAATAAAAAAATAAACAAATAAAATGAGTATTCGGGATGGAAACAATCACAACTTCATATAGTCTCATGAACTAATGATTATAGTATTCAAATCTACTCACAGATTCTAACCAAATAAGCCATGATTAACCACATCATAAAAAAATCCGTATCAGTGAATGAAACAACAAAATCAGAAAGAAATGAAAGCTGATAATTCCAATAGCAGTACATTAACATAAATTTTAGCAAACTTTTGGTTGATGGCAGCCACTGGATCAACAGAACCGACCATTGAAAGTAACAAGATGCACGTGCACAGTTGATTATCAAAACCAAACAATTTAGGTGAGAAATTACTCTTACAGTCTTGCCAAACAAAATTTAAGAGGGATAAAGAAAAGTACCTGGTAAATAATCAAACAGAGAAATGGCCACCCCCCACATGCCACGAAAAGCAGATTGGTGATACAGTAAGAACCTCACGTGCAAGGGATCCAATGACCTGAATCATTAAAAAATTTACCACAATGTCCAAAGCTACAATAAGGGTGTCTTGGACTGACAAAATATTCCCCTTCTAACTCATTCATTCATGTCCTGTGTATTTTTAAGTTGTTGGTGGTGAGTCAATGGTCAAAGATCCCGAGTTGCTGCTGATGAGAGATGGACACTAAAAAGCCATTAGTGGAAAAGAATATAGAAGAAGAAACAAAGAGGAGTCAGCGTGTGAGCCGCACGAGGGGATCCCTCTGCAGACTGTGACTGAAGCACACTTTTGTTTTGTTCCTTTATCGTTTCAGCCTTCTCCACATGTGTTATTATATTATGAAGCCCTAATCTTCAAGGACAAGGTCGGTCACGTGCAGAGCCATTTCCCAAAGACCTTAAAAGAAGAAGAAAAAGAAGTATAGTTATCAGATGAACTCGAGCTACTTGCCAGAAAATCCAGTTACGACCATAATCAGAGCTCAAATCTCGGAGCCTGAAATATTTTGGAAGAGCTATTATGATTATCACTATCATTGTGATCATTAACTACACCAGACAATACTTTAAATACTTACACTCACCAATCCATGGCTGCATCTGTCAACGAGGAGCCAGTAAAAAGTAGCAACGTGTAGTATACTTCATCTTCATGCAAAGGGAATGTTCCAACTTATGGCAATTCATATATTCTGTAGACTATGCAGAAAGAATGTAATTACAGATATTGAAATGAAACTTCAAGAAACTAGATGCATCATGCATGTTAAAGTTTAGTGATTAAAATTCGGCCAATAAGAAACAAATTTAATATATGTGTAAAAGCAAACATTTTGCAGGTTATCAACACTGAGCTCTTCTGGACAACCACATATACACTGTTACCTATGTGATCTACAGTTAGTGTGGTTGTTATTGTGTCATTAGTGACTGATAATGCAGCTTTTAATGGTGTTCTTAAAATTATTTTATTCTTAATTAGATAACTAAAATGTTAGATTGTTCGTTAATAGCAATTCTGTACATCTGTTCTGGATCATCTCCTTCCAGGTATTGTTTACACAGTTATACGATGAACATGATAGAGACAGGTATGCAGAAAATGATACTTCCATTGAGTCCAGCCCAATTTCAAGGCTTCTGGGCGGTGAATATGTGAAGAATTGTTGATCTTTGCTTGTGTAGTTTGTAAGACCACATGGTATGCACACATCTACAATCTCTTCCTCTGTCTGAAAGTTAGAGCCCTGCAGAATTCTCTGTCACACAAATTGACCGTCAAGTTTCAATGAAATATATATCGGGGTGCATTGAACCCCTCGAGCAACTGACCCGTTTTGACATAGATCCATATACAGCTACTTTATACAATACCTATTAGTTTGGCCATGGGAACAAATTGAAATTTGTAATTAAAAATTTGAGATTTTAGACGACATGAAAAGAGAATAATCAACTTATTCTTTGGATGCAAGGATGAATAGAGTTTTGAAAATGTCACATGCCCATTAGTATCAATCAAATGGTTCAATCTCTGAATTGAAAATATAGGTGGTTCATGTATCAACTGACAAACAAGTGTCAGCTATATGTATGATAATAATAATATAAGGATGAGGAAAGATATCTTTTATCCTTAAGGTTTCCAGCATATATGAATTCAAAGGTTCAATTTTCTTCCAAGGTCCTAACAGAAATGAACATATATAAATCGACTCTTTGTTGTAAACATTTTAGCAGCATATTGATTCGGAAAAAGTGCAAACTAGGCAGTAAACAGCGAATCAACCCTCTATCAAGTCTCAGAAATGAGACATTCCCCCATGAAAATGGCGACAGCATTAAAAAAGTCTAACCAATTAATATATACCTTAAAGAAGACACGTCTCAAAAGTATGAAGCATAGTGCGGGAATGAGCATTACTTGCCTAAGAGGTCGTACTATCAAGGAAGTAGAAGCAGTATATCAAATAATAGTAGTTCCTATGAGGACTACACCACTTCGCAATACACGACTGATTTCAGCAATGTGATACGCATGTATATAGAAGGATAATGCCATTAGTTCAACAAGCTAACATGAAACAGTTTAAGCTTACTCAAAGGGTAACAAGGAAAACATTAAAATTGTCAGAATATTAGCAAATAAATATAGAATAAATTAGTAGTAATTAGTTGATTTAGTAAATCAATTAGTTATACTATATTCAATTATTTATATTTAGTCAACCAATCCTATTTATGGCAATCTGTAACTCTGGCACTATAAATACCAAGTTTGCTAATGAGAAAGAATTCATTCCGCTAAATTATTCTTGCTCTTGTGGTATCAGAGGAGGTTAAGAGCCAAACACCTCTATAGGGTTTCCGCCAGTTCTAAATGGCAAAATCCAATACTACTACCACCGATTCAACCGGTGGATCTCTTCAATCCAGTGGGTCAAATCCCATCTCAAATCTCGACTCCTCTCAGAGTTATTCCATTACTTCTCATAAACTAAATGGGGGTAATTATATGGAATGGTCCCAATCGGTCAAGCTCTATATCCAGGGAAAAGGAAAGTTTGGGTATCTCTCCGGTACGACGGCCAGACCAAAAGATGGCGATGAAGGTTGCGAAAGGTGGGAAGCTGAAAATTCCATGATTATGTCGTGGTTGGTGAACTCAATGGAAACAAGTGTGGGACGGACATACTTATTCCTTCCATCAGCGAGCGCAATCTGGACCGCCGTAAAGGAGACGTATTCTGACCTCGGAAATTCAGGTCAACTATTTGAAATCAAGAATCAGCTGAGAAAGCTAAAGCAAGGTGAAAAATCTGTTACTCAATACTACACTGATCTGAAAACCTTGTGGCAGGAACTTGATCTCTACTGTGACTACAAGTGGAGTTGTCCTGAAGACAGCGCTCTCTTCCAGAGGACGGTAGAGAAAGAAAGGGTCTTTAATTTTTTGGTGGGTCTAAACAAGGAGCTAGACAAAGTCAGAGGGAGAATACTCGGGCGAGAGCCACTTCCCAACACCAGGGAAGTATTTGCTGAGGTGCGGCGAGAAGAGAGTCGTCGTTTGGTCATGCTTGGACCTCACACCAATGAAGCTGCATCTCCTCAACTTGACACGACTGCCATGATGTCTTCACGGCCTAACAACCACCGATTCACAAACAAGACTGATCGACCAGTCTGTGAATATTGCAACAAGCCCGGACATGTGAAGGCAAAGTGCTAGAAGTTGCACGGTAGACCAGCAGACTACCAGCCCCCTCATCGATCAAAAGACAACAAAAGCGGCTATCAGGTTTCACAGGAAAAGACCAGCACCGAAACAGCTCATGAGAAAACCTTTTTCAGCAAGGAAAACTTAGAGCAACTGTATCAACTATGGTCCTCGCATCAGTTATCCAACAATCCCTCATCCTCTCTAGCCAAAAAAGGTAACCTTAGAACAGCCTTAAGTGTCTCAACCAAAAATCTCAAATCTTGGATCTTAGATTCAGGAGCCACTGATCATATGACTGGATCCTCCTATTTGTTCAACTCATATTTCCCATGTTCTGGTCATGAAAAAATTAAACTTGCAGATGGATCTCTCTCAGCCATTGCAGGAAAAGGTTCTATTATCATTTCACCCTCCATCACCCTAAACAATGTTCTACATGTGCCCAAACTCGCATATAACCTTTTATCTGTCCACAAAATAACCAGTGACTCTCATTGTCAACTCATTTTCTTGCCTTCTGGGTGTGATTTTCAGGACCTACGCTCGGGGAAGAAGATTGGCAATGCTAATGAAGAAGGGGAGCTGTACTATTTCAACTCAGAGATCTCGGGTAAACGAATTCAGAAACCTCAATCTTCTAGTTTTCTTTCGTTATCAGATGAAATAATGTTATGGCACTTTCGATTAGGTCATCCTAGTTTCGGGTATTTAAAACATTTGTTTCCTGTTTTATTCAAAAACAAAGCAATGGATTCCTTTCAGTGTGAAATATGTCAATTTGCTAAACATAAAAGATCAGTGTTTCCTCCTGTAAAATATATGCCTTCAAAACCTTTTTCGCTCTTATATAGTGACTTATGGGGTCCATCACGAATTAAAAACATTTCTGGAACAAGATGGTTCATCACTTTCATTGATGACCATACTAGGAACACATGGATCTATCTCTTAAAAGAAAAATCGGAGGCTGCGCATACTTTCAAAACTTTTTATACAATGATTGAAACTCAGTTCCAGACTAAGATTCAAGTGTTACGAACAGATAATGGAAGAGAATATTTCAATACCATCCTAGGAAAATTTTTGACTGAAAAAGGCATCATCCATCATAGTTCTTGTGTCGATACACCTCAACAGAATGGAATTACCGAAAGAAAAAATACACATCTTCTTGAGGTTACCCGAGCTTTAATGTTTTCAATGCATGTACCAAAACGTTTTTGGGGAGAAGCTTTACTTACTGCTACTTTTCTAATTAATAGAATGCCTAGCAAAGTATTAAGCTATCAAACTCCTATACAAATTCTTCAGAATTATTTTCCAAAAAATAGATGTTTTACCACCTTACCTCCGAAAGTTTTTGGTTCCACCGTTTTCGTACACGTTCATGATCATAAAAGGAGTAAACTAGATCCGAGAGCAATTAAGTGCATCTTTCTTGGTTTTTCACCTACACAAAAAGGTTTTAAATGTTTTGACTCTTGCTCGGGTAAACTCTACATTAGTATAGATGTCACATTTTTTGAAAACAAACCTTTTTACGAGAAAACTTTTCTTCAAGGGGAGAACACTAATGAAGATCAGTTTTGGGAATTAAGTGAAGTAAATGTTCTACCCAAAAACAGTATTGATTCAAATGAGAAAAGTGCGGACAATATTATTCCATCTTTTAACGATATTGAAACTAACTTGAAAGAGGACCAATCTACTGATTTCCGTGTTTGTTCGAGGTCTGATGAGCTTGAGCCCCCAGCATTGCCATCGTCACCCCTGAGCATTGGTCGAGGTACTGACTCTTCTCTCTTAAATACTCCTCATTTAAACACTGAACCAGTAGAAGAAACAGAATCCTGTGAAAATGAGGAATCAGTAGAGTCTTCTCAGCCTCACAGAGAATTGTTCACTGAACCCATAGCCCTTAGAAAAGGAACAAGAACCTGCACAAAGTTTCCTCTATATCCTCTTGCAAATTATGTCTCATATCAAAACCTGTCTCCCAGCTTTAAGGCTTTCACTACCCAAATAACTAATGATGAGGTACCTAGCTCTATACAGGAAGCTCTAAGTATTCCGAGGTGGAAAGAGGCTGCCTTAGAAGAGATGAAGGCCCTTGAGAAGAATGAAACTTGGGAAGTAACTGCTCTACCGAAAGGTAAACATTTGGTGGGCTGCAAGTGGATATTCACTGTGAAGTACAATGCTGAGGGTCAAGTGGAAAGGTACAAAGCTCGACTAGTAGCTCGAGGGTTCACTCAAACCTACGGTCTAGATTACGAAGAAACATTTGCACCCGTCGCCAAGCTTAACACTGTTCGAGTTCTACTTTCCTTGGCTGTGAACTCAGACTGGTCATTATTACAGTTTGATGTCAAGAATGCTTTCTTAAACGGAGAATTGGAGGAAGAAGTATTCATGCAACTTCCACCAGGATTTGACAGCAACTCTGATGGGAAAGTGTGCAGGTTGAAGAAAGCTCTATATGGACTCAAACAATCTCCTCGGGCCTGGTTTGGAAGGTTCACTAGAGCCATGAAAGATCAAGACTACAAACAAGCTCAGTCCGACCACACAATGTTCTACAAACACTGTCCTGAAGGTAAAATGGCTATCTTAATCCTGTACGTTGACGATATAGTCATGACAGGAAGTGACGAGGCAGAATTGACAAGGTTAAAGGCTTTTCTTGCTCAACGATTCGAAATAAAAGACCTAGGAAATCTCAAATATTTTCTAGGAATGGAGGTGGCAAGATCTTCGAAGGGATTAGTAATTTCTCAACGAAAATATGTACTAGACCTGCTAGCCGAAACCGGTCTCCTTAGTTGTAAGCCTGCTGCAACTCCAATCGATCCCAACCACAAGTTCAGCAAGAGTCAAGACATAGTTCCAGCCAACAAACCCAGGTATCAAAAATTAGTTGGAAAACTTATTTATCTGGCTCACACTCGACCCGACATTGCCTATGCTGTTGGACTTGTTAGCCAACACATGCACAACCCTTCAGAAGAGCATCTACAGGCTGTGTACAGGATTTTACACTACTTGAAAGGAAGTCCAGGCAAGGGAATAATCTTCAAGAAAAGTGAGGATCGGCAAGTTGAAGTCTTTACAGATGCCGACTGGGGTGGAAATGTAGACGATCGCCGATCTACTTCAGCTTATTGTACGTTTGTGTGGGGAAATTTGGTGACATGGAGAAGAAGAAACAACATGTCGTATCACGAAGCAGTACAGAGGCTGAGTTCAGGGCAATGGCACAGGGAGTATGTGAAGGGATATGGCTGAAACGTATTTTGGAAGAGCTAAAAATGGAGATAAACTCTCCTATGAAGCTCTACTGTGACAATAAGTCTGCAATCAGCATTGCCCAAAATCCGGTTCAGCATGACCGCACCAAACATGTGGAGATCGACAGACACTTCATAAAGGAAAAACTTGAAAGAGGAGAAATATGCACGTCATTCGTCTCTACAACAGAACAGCTTGCTGATGTGCTTACAAAAGGCCTTTACAGAACAAAGTTCGAAAAGTTTCTATGCAAGTTGGGCATGATAGACATCTTTGCGCCAACTTGAGGGGGAGTGTCAGAATATTTGCAAATAAATATAGAATAAATTAGTAGTAATTAGTTGATTTAGTAAATCAATTAGTTATACTATATTCAATTATTTATATTTAGTCAACCAATCCTATTTATGGCAATCTGTAACTCTGGCACTATAAATACCAAGTTTGCTAATGAGAAAGAATTCATTCCGCTAAATTATTCTTGCTCTTAAAAATTATAAGAATCACGCTACTGAAGAAGAAAGCATTTCCATCCACAATAGTAAGGCTTCATGCCATAATAATAATTGAAGTTTCCAGCCACTATTTAACAGTTTGTTAGCTAAGATCAGAATCCATTACATGATAGTACCTATAGTTTCCAGTCAGCTAGAAAATGCAACGGACCCAATCAACATCATTATCCATTTGAGACTCAATGACCAGTCAAAGGAATGAAATAAGAAAAACAGAAATCAATGAGTAAGTTATCTCTATTCATCTTTCACAATATAGATTTTCCAGCTTCAAATAAATCTGATTTCATTATTCACCCACTAAGTGTAATTAACTTACTGATTGGAAGGAGATGGCCAGAAATCCAAAGCTGCACCAGCATGAAAAGCGTCAACTGAACCAGAATAGAAGTTAAGCCGGCAAATATCTGCACTGACAAGAGCAAGATTGCTGCAAATCTCTGATCAACATGAATCAGAAAAGTCATGTCTCTACCAAATAATGAGTTATGAAATAGGAAGATATAACATAAATATATCCATGCTATTTGCCCATGAAAATCTATTATAGGCAAAGAAACTTACATGGTTGATATATAGTCTATACAGGAGCTGCTGTCCGAGTTGGTGTAATTTCTGTGTACTCCTTAATCTATAAGTAACAGTGAGTTCTAGATAGAGATCTTTGCTGGAGCATGACCTGCTGCATGTTTTGCAATTGAAACCAGATCTGTAGATTGCCGGGCTGCGATTTTTCACTTCAGTCAAATGCCTGACAGGTCAACTATTCCTGAAAAGGAGACAAAACAAAACAAAACAAACATATAGTTTATTAATGTTCCAACTTACAAGTTAAGACCTGGAGGAGCTTTAGTTATCAGTGGTTCATAACAAGCAGGGCATGCAAACAAGTCAGCTTGTACGTTTTGACTTCGCCGAGTGCTGAGATCCTGCAAAATGAAATCCATAATGATACAAAACTTTCAGTAGATTTCATGATTTTTATTTGCAATCGTGCCTTGCACATTTTAGTTTTACCAATATGGTTACTTCATCTAAAATATTATCACATTAGCCCAACCGTGCACAATGTAGCTGCTTTTAAACTCTCTAATCAACTATTCACCTACTTTTCACAGTAAGAATTTTTTCTTTTAGAGGGGATGAGCCCACTATCTTCTTCATACTCCAGAGCGGCAGAGCCAAAGCATTAGAGAGAGAGAGTGTGCGTGTGTGACTTCTTACCTGTCTTTTTACTGAGAATAGATTTCTGTCAAGGCCTAAACATATAGAAGTTAAAACCATGCATTGCCTTACCTCGATGTGTGAAGCATACCAAAAAGGTTCCTCACATATTTCAGAACCTATAAACGAATGATGGGCCACAAAACCACATTTTTGCAACCTTAAATCCTTGGATAATCTTTAAATATGACGCCTACCTCCACGGCCTCTCTCCATAGCCCAATATACTCAGCCATGTGAAACACCTAAATACCAACATTCTCAGCATTTACTTCAGGCTTCGAATCACAAGTTTTATAAATACAGACATTACAGAGCTGGCATGCCAAATTCGCACCAACCTTTGTGTATTTAAGCCAGCATAAATCCTGTCTTGTGATACTAAACTTACTTAGCTACATCGCGAAGCTAACTTATGAGCCAAAACCTATGTTCTATTAGGCCGCTTAAAATATAAGCAAGCAGTATTAATTACAGTACCAATAAATTACAAATTGTCGGTTTATATATCCCCACTTTGACTTGTGAGAATGAACCAAAAGTCAAAGGAAATACATATTTTCTGCTAGGTCGCTTACAAAACAAGTAAACAGCAGTATATATTAATTAAGAAACCCTAATTTACATTTTGTTGGATCATTCTCAATCTGGGCGCTGAATAAATTAATAATCAAGCAAAACATAAATTTGAGCAATAGTCTGTACTCCCTGAGTCCAACATCATCTGAACAATTCAATTGACAAAACAATTGGGTTTTCTATCTTTCATTCATTTTCCAGAATACTTTCTCGGCCGCCAAACACGGGTTAAGCAATTCAATTCTTCAACAACCATTCATAAAAGAGATATAGGGCATACCGGTTCCAGAGCTAGCTCGCGGAGGTGTAGAGATGGGGACGATGGCGAAATCGAGAATTCAAAGAAAGGTGAGGGTATATTGGGGATAGAGCTTAGAAATAATTTTATTTGAATTATGATAGAGCTAGAATTAAATTCGTACTTAAATATTGTGCTCATTTAATAAAAAAAGTGAATTCGAGCATGTGGGTCAAAATTTTCAACAATTGCTCACCTTTGTTCAATAAGTATTTATTTTAAATTTGCTATGTTTTAACTCGAACAGAATCCGTGCTCGAATTATTAAATAAACTAGTTTAATTTAAGTCTAATATTTCAATTCTTCGAATTATTAAATAAACTAGTTTAATTTAAGTCTAATATTTCAATTCTTAATATGTCTGTAATCAAGATTGTTCATATAAATTTGTGTAAAGTGGAGAATAATATAAAGGTGTAATTACAGATCAGTGCACCCGTCGAAACCTCATTTCAGAATCAGTTCTTCAAGTTTGAAACTTTTTTTCTCGGTCCCCGAACTTTAAAAAGTTAACACTTAAGTCTAAATTATGATGGAAACCGTTAACTTTTTCTTTAATACCCAAAATGCCCTTATAATATAATGTACATATGAGACAATTGTTTTAAAAGCGAAATGACCATTTTGCTCTTAAATAAATACCAAATCAAACTAATGAATATAGGGTAGAATTGTCTTTTAAATATAAACAAATAATATAATAAAAAGAACTAATGAAATGTCTATATTACCCTCATCTTCAACCTCTCTCTCTCTCTCATTCGCCACTGCTTTATGCCAAATCCAACAAACTAAAAGGCAATTCATTACTCATTCTTTGATATTCAAATCAAATAATTTTCTAACTTTTCTTTATTGAAATGGTGGTTATATTCAAGTAACTTTGAATTAAAATTCTAGCAAGCTTTCTTCATAAGAAAAAAAAAATTATTTGAGACCAAATCAACAAACCCAAATCAATTGAGACCACAAACACATCCAAAAAAGCAACAAAAAAAACCCAGAAAGTTTCAGGAACAAAGAACAAACCTTTAAGGTTAACACAATCCTCTGCACACTAACCCACAAATCAAACTCAAATCCCCAAATCGAACCCAAGAAGCGAAAACACAAAATTTAGATCGAATCGAGGCAATGAATCGACGGAATTGCAGAGGAGCCAGCGAGAAGTGGATATGAGACTAGGTGTGAAGAGACGATCGGAGATCGAGAGGTCAATGGGTACATAATCGGAGATACGAATCGAGCCATTTCCGCAGGTGAAGGATTTGAACAACGCCTTTATGCGACGACGGAGGAGGGAGGTTTCCGAGGGATTCGCTGGAGCTCGCGGCGGCAGACTGGTCGAGGACGGGGAGGCGCTCGCAGAGGCAGGAGGTGGAGGGGTGATGCTGTGAGCGTGCTTAAATTGTTGAGGAAGAATAAATGAAAAGACATGGCATTTTTTGAGAATTAGATTGATAACTAAAGACATTTTTTTCTTTTGAATCAAAATTTTAATATGTTTTAATAATTATTTATTGAAATCAGTTTTGATTTTTAATTTTTTTTTTAATATAAAAAACAAATATGTCTTTCATTCATTAGTTAAAAATGTTATTTATTTGAGGGTAAAATGGTTATTTCATATTCATTAAATAATTACATTTTTCAAGAGTTAAACACTGAGGGTATTTTAGACTTTTTACAAACACTTTCGTTAGATATAACAAAATTTAAATTTAAGTGTTAACTTTTTAAACTTCGGGTACCGTTAAAAAATATTTCAAACTTGAGGTATTGGTTCTGGAATGAAGTTTCGACGAATGTACTGATCTGTAATTACCCCTAATATAAACATTAGGAGCATTCTTTCACACTATGACATATGTAGCTAATATCGATAGTATAGGACCGAGGGTTTTCACAAAATTATGCAAAAACAAATAATCATAAGACTAGTTTTTACAATTCCCTCTAAATTTTATTGAACATATGTATACTTTTTATTTAATATTTACTGTGGGAATGAGATGAGTTGACATAGTTGAACCAAATTTGAATTTAATTAATATATTCGAGTCACTCTCAAGTTTATACAATATTTACATCATTTGGAGTTCAATATGAGCAATGGTTTTTAACAAGACTAGTTTTGACTTGATTACACCCTAATTTTAAGGGGGAAATGTATTATTTTACCAAGGTATTGTGGCATAAGAATATACAAACAATAATAAATTATGAGGCGAATAGTTCACACCGACAGAAGAATGTATTTGAATAGAATAAATAATTTATAAATTATTAAACTAGAGATAGATTGATGAATATAACAATTAATATTGAATAAGGAGTGAGTAACCCTGTTTATAAAAATAATAATATTATTACTTTAGATGAATTCAAGGAACAAAAATAAATAGAAAAGGCACAAAAAGAGCCTTCTTCAGATTTGATTACAATCAGAACTAAAGTCAAGAAATAAAACGGATAGATTTCTCTTACCTTGTGACTCAAGAAATAAATAAAAAAGGAAAATGTGGCGTGGCGTGGCGGTTATTGTTGAACGCGGGAATTATGACCGTTATTCACCTATAAACGCGGGAAAAAATATACCCCGTTTTTATTTTAACCGTTAGTTAATAATTTGCTTCTCGTTTTAAATATACAACACAATGTCATGGCTATGGTCATGGCTAAATGTTACCTAAAATATTATAAAAATCTGTAACATACAGAAAAGTATTAAACTTTCTTTCCTCAATTTTTAATATTGGTGGATGTAATTTTTTTTTTGTAAGTGACACATTTTCTATTTACACATAAACTCTCTCCAACAAGATTTGAACCCGCAATTTTTTTTATTAAAAATGAGGTTTTAATCGTTGGGGCATCTCTTAGAGTGTTTGTGGATATTATTTATTATTAGATTACTAAAAAAGAATTAGACTATCATAATACAGGAAAGATTACACAAAGTTAACTAGATTAATTTATATATTTTTTGAAATGATAACATTATCAGCAATACCTATCATTTTAAATTCAACTCATCATTCAAAATGGCATGTTAATTTATTGAATGTGAATGTAAACGAGGGGTATGCTTTTAAAACATTTGTAGGAGATAATAAGATGAAGTTTCGTCTTTTAAAAAATATGAATGAAAAGTAAATGATGATAAAGTGTAACTTAAAATAGTTAAAATATCACTCAAAACATTAGGGGGTGTTATATACTCTTTCTATAATTAAGGTATCACTTAGGATAGGTAAGTATTATAGTGAGAATCACCGGAGGCGTAAGAATTATGAGAATTAATATGTGACGTCATATAGCAAGGGGCAGATTTCATATTATACAGTTCAGACGTTTTGACATTTTTAATTGGCTTGTAGCTTATATCTCCTCACATATATATATATATATATATATATACATACACACAAGGATACACTCCACTACAAACTCCACCAAAACGTCCAAACCCTCATCTGCCTATCAATTTTTTTCGCGAGCGACGATCAAGCTACACGTGGTGGAGCGGTTCGCTAACCCCGTTAATCACAAACATACGAAGAGTTGAGGGCACGCTCGTCATTCCAATATAAGATTTGATTTATAACGTTATGTGTTGGATTGTATAACATCATATTATGTGTGCTGACATTTAAAGCGTGATCATCCAGAGATTCACACTAAAAATAGGCGCATTTAAAGCGGAATCGTGCATTTAAACCGTGATCATTCAGCGATTCACGCTAAAAATAGGTTAGATCCATAGAGCGATCGTTCATCGATACAATATATAACAACATGTTATACATGCTACACCGACATGTTATACATTGACAGTAAGACAGTTATACACAAACATCTGAAAGTGGGTACTCGTTTTATGTGTTGATGAACATCATCTAACTACACTTATTATACAATATATAACAACATGTCCTACATGGTACACCACCATGTTCTACATAACCAGTCAGAGAGTTACAAATAAACCTCTAAGTGGTTAATCGTTTTATGTGTTATTGAACATTATCTAATTAAATAAGTCAATGTCCTATAAAAAATCTATATTTTCAAAATTATTAAAACATTGAAGAATATAAATTAAATATATGCATTTTCAAAAATATTTGTATGCAAAATCAATCTATTTGTTACCAAATTTATTGATGATTAATTGAAGATTTATTTCCAAATTAATTGATCATTTACTAGATAATATTTAAATAAGATATAAATTATAAGTCTACCAAGCTAATAGATGATCATGATATCAAGAATATGAATCAGCTTTGACATAAGTGATACAATACAAACAGACATGTTATATATAAACAGAAAGACATTTGCAAACTTGATTAATCTAAAGCTTGCCCCGAAGGACAAACATTACAAACACATAAAATGAGTAAAAAAAACATGCACCGACGGTGGCCAGTCGATGTCATCCTCGTCGTTATCGTCTTCTGCACCTCAGATTTGTTGTACATGAATGAAAAAACTCTAGATCGGATCGAAACCGGCTAAAATAAAAAAAACAAATCGGAAATCAATAACAATATAATCGACAACAAATTTAACATGAAATAATGCTATTTAGATTGGATCAAAATCGGCTTTAATGAAAAAAAACAAATCGAAACTACAAAACAACAAAATCAACATAAGATGAAACAGAAAATCGAGCTACTTACTGATAATTCTCAGCCGAACCGATGAAAAAAAATCACACGCCTCACCATCTCTGAGTCGAAGCCAAAATCGCTCTGTAGCAAATCAAACATCGCGCGCGCGTAGTTATGAGAAACCAAACCGTCGAAATGGGGTATTAGGTCTGCTAAGCGAATGACACCAATACCCCCATTTAAACGTATGTCTCTGTTTAGTGGGGAGACTCTCTGTCCACACCACGTATCACCATCTCCTCTCTTGCGCGTCAATCCTACGGATGATATAAAGTTTGAACGTTTAGAAACTTGATATATATATATATATATATATATATATATATATATATCTTCCACTGCAAACCCAAACCGTCCGAACCAATCACAAACATTGTTTTGTGGAAATCTGCGCGCACATTCTCTCGGCGCGCGACACGTGTCCATTAAGGCTGACCCGCAGTGACTTTTTGGGTCGCAAAAGTTCCACCCTTAGCGCAAAAGTTCCACCTGAATTTTTTACAAACTGTCCAAACCCATGGCGGACAGGGGAACTTTTGCGCTGGAGGTGGAATGTTTGGGCTTGGGTGGAACTTTTGCGACCCAAAAAGTCTCTGCGGGTCAGCCTTCCTAGACACGTGTCGCACACTGGGAGAACACGTGTGCATATTTCCATGTCCGCCATGAGTTTGGAAAATTTGTACCCGATTGTAATTTTATATATACTGATAGAAATAATGAGAGATATATTATTGATGTGTATATTGTGAATTACAAGAGACCTCTATTTATAGAGGTAATATGAATAGAAAAGGAAACCCTAATACATGTGAGAAAAGGAAATATAAACATAGGAAACTAACGATAGGAAACCTAATATAATCTAACACCCCCCCCCCCCTCAAACTCAATGCGGTGAAACAAGAATTGAGTTTGAAGCTTGATAATATTGAGTTGTGGAGGATGCGCGCGAGGTGATGCGGCGAGGATTGAGGATGGAGGATGCACGCCGATATTTGATGTCTGATGCATGTTGGTTGATGGCGAGATGACAATAGCTGATGGCATATAGATGATGCCTGATGCCCGATGATGCCTGATGCATGATGCCTGCTGGCTGATGGCGAGATGACAACGGTTGATGGCATATAGATGATGTCTGATGCCTGATGCCCAATGATGCCTGATGCCTGCTGGCTGGTGGCGAGATGGCAGCTGCCCGATGATTGCCAGATGCCTTATGGCTGATGGCGAGATAGCAGCTGCCCGATGATTGCCGGATGCTTGATGCTTGATCAAGTGTGAGTTGATTTGAGCAAGAGGGTAGAGAAAGAGTAGGGATTGAGAGATTGAGATTGATTGAGTTACGAGATCGAAGTGGTGGAATCAAGATCAATTGATGACGAAGAAACGAGATTGTGCGAGGAAAATTAATAATGAGAGATATATTATTGATGTGTATATTGTGAATTACAAGAGACCTCTATTTATAGAGGTAATAGAAATAGAATAGAAAACCCTAATATATGTGAGAAAATGAAATATAAATATAGGAAACTAACGATAGGAAACCTAATATAATCTAACATATACATATATCATCCAAGGAACTAAAATAAAAGATTATATATTTTTTGAAAAATCATTTTCCACACCTTTGCAAAATGCCCTTTTGCTCTCTGGTTCTCAAAAGAAGACTTGTGCTCCAAGGAAAAAAACAAAAACAAATTAATGAAAGAAGTGAACATGCATGAATGATCATCACATCAGCTCTAGGCTCTAGTCAAATCATGGATGATGAGAGGCAAGGTTGGGGCTCACTCCCATGTGAAGGTGTGCCCCAAGAACATGTGGGAGCCAAGGTCTTGACACAACAAGACATGGGACCTTGGAAGAACAATGTAGCAACTAACAACAATGTTGAAAGCTCCACTGTTAGAAAACTCTAGCTTGCCAATTTTGAAACCATTTGGTGAGGACATAGCTCTCATGAAATTACATGTCTCCCTATAACTACATGTAATAGTGACCCATTTTTTTGTATTGCTGTGTGTTGTTAAGTCATGAGGATTGAAGGAGAAAGGTTCCTGCTCTTTGTTGACAAATACAACCATTGGTTTGTTCATGCTCATGTGTTTGCAATGAAATTTTTTCCATGGATTTAAGTGCTATATACTGTCTAGTATTTTCTGTTTCCACATTTCAAGAAAACTTGTGTTATGTGAACAGGTTCTTCATTTTGGCAACATAAATGGTGATGCATGTGCAATAACAAGTGCTCAAGGATTTGGCTTGTCAAGCCATGGTAGATATGGTATCTGTAGCCGGGCCAAACTGCATTAAAGAAGGTCAACTTAATGTTCCTTTGGATTTGACACATTGGGTCGCAAAAAAACAAGTTCAAGATAAAGCCTCAACTCATGCACCTCATTTTTGTCCCCAATCAATTTAGAGATGGCTTGCATTATGTGTTTAATTACTATCTTCTTGTATTTTTGGATCGGGTTTTAAATGTTATCATATTTAATTTTCGTCACGCGTCTCTCTCTTAGTGTCTTCCCAACCAAAAACCCACGACACTATATATCTTGTCACTATTTGATATGCATTTTGAAATCTGATCACTTGTTGGAATATGCCTATAATTGATTCAGAATCCACTAGAATTAGTTAGCATTGCTGGTCTCATTAACTGATCAACTAGTTGGGTTCAAAGGCGAAGCTCCCTGTCTTGGGATTTGAAGGCTCAAAGAAGCGCATGAACTACTCCGTAATTGTTATATCTTTTTTTTTTTAAATCACAGTGAAAATGTCACTGTAATTCAAAAAAATTAACAGAATAAGGTAATAATACTTTCCTTTTCACGTGTGTAACCGGCCAAGTGAACCATGTACATCTTGATTCTTCTCTCATTGTTCTTTTCAATTTTATTTATTTATATATTTATATCAACACCTCAATCTTTCTTTGTTATAAACCTATCTCTGGCTTTGATTGTTAAAACAACAGAAACTGCAACCACTCACATTAATGATGGAGATGAAGAAAAACATCATTAAACAAGTTTTCTGAGACGAAGCATCGTTTCGAGGAAGAGCTGTCTGTCAAATGTTTCACTTATGTTTCTGCAAAAATTAATTGCAAGTGTTACGTTTCAGCCACTCCTTGAATTGATTATTTCTTGTTCCGGTTTTGGGAATGGCCCAAACATAAATGCGATATTATTGTAGTTTAATTTCTTCCATCTAATATCTATACGTATTCGTCAACTTGGGTTCGTTCATTTGCTTGGTTTGGAGCAGACATTACATCACAAAACATGCGTTTTCTTGCAATAAAAACAAGTCTTTGTAAGTTGTAACATTGCTTAGTGGTCCAAGTGTTTTTTCTCCGATGTCTCCTTGTCGGCTCGAATCATTGTACTTTACAGTCTTTCATGTTTCTTGGATCGTTCCAAGAACATTAATAATCGAACCAAGATATATTCTTGATGTTTTCAATCTTTGAACCATAACTAATCAAAGTAAATGGCTCCGAAAAATGCCTCTCACTTCTCAAATGATAGTGTGATTCTATAATTTATTGGTACACGAACACAACACATTCATGAAATGGAAACCTGAACCGGAACAATTTTTTTGTCTTTTCGACTTTTAGTTTAATAATGCTTTAGTGTATTATAGTGATCAAAGAAAAATATACTTATTTATTTAATGAATAATGTTTCTAATTGTTAGAAAATTTGAGTTTTGTGCTAAAATTTCATTTGTATATTACAAAAGATCATACTCATTCATTTTTGAAACCTTATTGTATACGTGGGTCATAAATTAATCGGTCCACATGATGATATAACCCGCCAAACATACATGAATATATAGACTCTTCCATGAGAATTATAATCAGTCACAATTCTAATACCTTGACGTCATATTATCTTCTTAAAATTTTTTAGATATATTATATTAGTTATTAATATATGGGCCGAGGCTCACTATATTTTGTATCTCTACTTAAACCATAGCCGTCATATCTCATGTAAACCTTACCTTATCAAACCTACAAATGCCTCTATATATAGGCTTGATAAGGTAACGTTTACATGAGATATGACGGCTAGAGTTTAAGTAGAAATACAAAGTATAGTGGGTCTCGGCCCATATATTAATAACTAATATAATATATCTAAAAGAAAAAAATGAAAAAAATACGAGTGATTGTCTTAAAGGGCAAGTATTCCAGTAAAGGCGTGAGAACCATGAAAACTAATATGGGATTCATATGACATGAGGTCGGGGTTTCATACTATACCCTGTAAGTGAACCTGCCGGGGAGTGGTGTAACGAGGGAGCCGTAAAATTCAAGGGAAAAAAAATTCGCGCCCGCGAGTTGATCAGTGTGCGCCACGTGTCCTCTTTTCATTGGTTCTCACGAGATGAAGAGGTTTTCACGAGATTTCTTCTCTCGTTTTATATATGACATTTGATAGGTAGATGAGAGGTTTGGTCGGAGACGTCTAGCTTCTTAACGACAGGATGGCCGACAGAGCTCGTGGGCCGGCAATGCTCATGTGGGAGGAGGTAGGTTTCATACTATACCCTATAGTGAACATGTCGATCAAGTGGTGTAACGAATGAATCTTGAAATTAGATGGAAAAAAAATTTGCACCCGTCAGCCCATCGCGCGCGCCACATGTCCTCTACTTAATTGTTAGTTCTCATCAGACTTCTCTTCTTGTTTTCGTGTGGCCGACGGAGCTTGTGTGCCGGCAGTGCTCACGTGGCATAACTCTCCTGCCACGTCGTCATAAAACCCTATCTAGAATCGTAGATGTCGACGTGGCAGCCACGCAGGCAGGCGCGTCGGGGGTGCCACGTAGGCAAAAACAAGCAAAGGTGACAGCCTCTAGTTGTCCGTCACCGTCACATTAACTCTCCCCTGTTCCCTCTCTCACGTGCCTCGCGGACCACACTGTTCCTCTCCATTACACATCGCCTTAATTACACTCTCTAATTCATTCCCTCCCCATTTAATGCCACAACAACTGCTTTGAGCTATTGGGCGACGGTAGAGGTGTGAAAAGACAGTACTGCCCTCGGCCACCACCTGCAATCAAATTAAGTATATCTATCCTTGTACCAAAGCCCACAGGCCATTAATGTAAATGATTAGTCTTTTCTTTTTGGCAAATAGCCAAGAGCTGCACCTTCCATATCAGAAATGGGAGGAGACAAGAAAATAAAATACAAATAAACAAAATTCTTTTTCTCTTTTATATATATTTTAGAAAACACTAATTAATTAATTAATTACTAAGTTTAGATTGAAAAGAGTGGGCCCAAGGGGCCATCTATATATTGAAGAATGGGCACTCCTCCATGACCATTATCAATCTCTTCCTCATCCTCAAAACACATGCTGTGAGTATTTTTTTGGGGAGAACAAGAAGAAGCCACACCTCTCACTCTTAGGTTCTACACATTTTGTTCAATCAATGAAGACTTGTTTTGCTGTCTCTCTTCTGCTCTTGTCACTTCTCTTTTCTCATCAGACTCAAGGTACATGATTTATAGTTATATCAACATCTTTTGGATTCATTTTTGTCATTTTGGTATGGGTTCATGATGATTATGTGTATGTCTTTCTATATAGGGATCAGATTGGACAAAGGATCAGTCATGTCAGTTGGGCATAAGGCCATCAAGGTGCGCATAAACTATGTTATAACATCTCATACTGAACAGATGTGAATCTGATCTAAACATTGATGAACATTTCAATTATATGACTTGTTCGACTATAAATTTGAATTTTTAGTTGATGATATATACTGTAACAATGGGTATCGATCATTTTGATGAAATTTTTTAAGTTTGTCCCTCTGATCCTAATGGCAATTTTGTACTTGAATATGAGCAGGATGTGATGAGAACAAGTAATGGAGATGATGAGGTCATTGTGTGCAAGGATGGGGATGAGTGCAATACTGCAGCAGGTACAGCTTCCAAGAAGAACAAATTATCATCCACTACTTCTACTTCTACTAGTCATGGTAGAGAAGTAGTAGTGATGTCCAAGAAATCAAAACCATCAAGCCACTGGTTACCAAGAATCCATGAAGATTATTGTGGACCTAGGAGGCACAAATCTAGACATCATTAAACATATTATTACATCTACACTACTACTTACATTCTCATTCCTTAATCTCAGCTAAATTAGGCCTTATATTATAACTAGCTCATCAATATTGGTCTTTTCTTTGTCACCAAACTTGTACACTAGAGAATTGGGGTTTTAGAGAGGATTGAAAACCCATGATCATATGTAATCCACCTTACAAATTTTGTCCTACATATAATCATTCATTTCTTGTTCACGTGTAACGGTTTTTGTGCTAATTAATTATGTACCAAAGCTAGGGAAGTTGTATAATATATCCGAACAGAATAACTGATAAGAAAATTGTATATTTATAAATTTAAGGGGAAAATTAGCGTATTGTCATATATCATATATGTGTGTATGAAAAAGTAATTACATTTTGTGTGATCTATTTGTTTATGCAGGAATCACTAGAAAACTTATAACCATCAATACTTCTACTTCCACTGCCACTTCCACGACCATTTCAAAGGTTGGGATTTATACATACTTTTTGTCAGCAATAAATTAAACAGCTGATATTAGAACCAACGACTTTATGTTTATTACTTACTACATAAGTCTCTGTTACTTTTTTGGTCGGACTATACACGCTATAGATTTTCTTACAAAGCCAGCATGAGAGCTAGGGTTTTTCATGAAACCGAGCCAAAAATGAGTTATCCAATATTGATGATTATTAATGTACTTGTGTTTATTGATGATGTACAGAAGAATGAGCATAAAAAAGCTAATGGTAAAGGATTTGGAAGGAAAGAAGAGTCTCTGCATGCTAATACATCATCATCGTCGGAGGAGTACCCGCCGGAGATCGTTGATATAGCCGAGATGGATTATTCTCCGGCTAGGAGAAAGCCGCCGATACACAACTGATCGATCGATTAGTACTCATCATGATTATCATGCATGGAAATTAATTAGATTAATATATAACAAGAAAAAAAAGGTGTAATAGATCGATATTATGGACATGGTAGAATTAAATAATGTTTCAAGCATATAGAAGAAGTTGGACAGCATTACAGAAATGCTGCAGCTTTTTTAGGGACTAAAGCTAATATTATGATTTTTGTATATATATGCATAATATATAGAACTACCATATATTAATTGTTCTATATACATATTGATTCTTACTATTATTGAGTTAACATGATCGAGTGATCACTTTGGGAGGATTAATAGCTTTTTTGTGAACTGTTGCATGATCTGTTCATGTCATATATATATATATACAAATTCCTTACTCCAGCATGTATAATTTGAAATTAAGATTGTTTTTTGTAGAGTAGTTATTATCATAATAATGCGAAGTTCGAACATTATAAGTTAATTACGTGTCTCTCTCATGATAGTTTCTATATGAATATACACACACACGGTTTTGCCGACTCTGGTATTTAATTGGTCAATATGGAGAGAGGAGTTGATTTAATTAACTTCTTGTAAGAAAAGTGTACCCACTTATTTGGGAACATCATATATTTAAATATCAAACAAGTTATTAGAAGTGTCTAAATACTTTATTTTTATTTACAAACTTCTTTGTCACTTATAAAAGAATATTATAAGACTTTTTCTTCATTAAATTAGTTTTTTCTTGACTTAATCCCCATTCTTTCGGGTGGCATGTACAAGTTGGAAGTGATCAAAGTATATACATTATATCGTCAACTCGAAAGATTCAACGACAATTCACCATTGAATCTGGTTAAGAGGTTCTCGCTAATTCACTAAAAATATACGTAGACAAATATAAGAATATTTATTTATAATTGTTGACAAATATAATAGTACATATCATCATTATATTTTATAAATGTGTGGATATATGAAAATTAATACTTTTTTGAGTAATTTTATAATGAAAGTATGCAATTCATAAGGATTTTTATTTGTCACAAATATTTTTTTCCATGGTAGATAATTTATAAAGTATTTTTTTGTCATTCACCTTATTATCAATGTTTAGTAATCTGGTGAGAATCAAAAGTACACGTAAGAATTATGTCAGACTTCAAAAAAATTCTTTCAGACTCTCGTTAAATCACTTATAAGAAATACCCGTCTTCCCTACTACATAACACTCCCTCGTTGATTCTCACGATCCTTATACATATTTTAAAATTCTCACTTGAATGCGTCCCCACCTACGTACTCACTCACGTAATTACAAATCTTTGTCACCATATATAGCTCTCGAAGAACGTGCTGTAATTAGGCAAGTGATAATTAGTTTGTGGTATATTATTATTGTGAGAGGGGACCAAAAATGGAGTTAAATGAAGTAGGTTTGGTCCATAAGGATTTTGGGTCCACCATGACCGGTCATTTCATTTCTTGGGGTTTTGGTTTTGGGTGCGCCTAAATAGAAACTGAGGGCATTGATGGTGTGGGTGCATTTTGGGTATTCGTTGACCCCACACTTTGACCAAACTTTATTTCTTCAATCTAATATTGTCGTGTCAGATCATAATTTGGACAGTACTGTAACAACAACAATAATAACAAACACTTCCTTCCTTCAATGTACCGTTTTCTCGTTGCAAATCTAGTCCAGTGGTCCTCACATGTATAACATATTTTTTTTTACTTCATTTTTTATTGTGTAGTAAGAATTTATTTACAGATCATAAATTATATTATAAATTTATCGTGACTTTTACTTACTAGTCTAAGTTCTGTAGGGGTAAATGGTTGAATAATAACAAAATTTAAAAAAATGGAAGTCAAGTTCCTGCCTGATCTATATATATAGCATAAGTTTAAGTTACTTCTCTTTACTTTCTTGCGTTTCATTTGCATGACTGATTCATACAAGGAAATGAAACAAAAAAGATATTGCTTCTCATATCAAAGAGAGAGAAAAGGTGGAAAGTTCGGTTTTTATTTTTTTTTGTCGTAAGCGTTGTTAGTTGGTTATCTTTATTACACGATTATATATAGTTAGTTTAATGTTATTGTTATATCTCAAAAGACTACAGTCATACAAAACATGCAGATTTAAAAATATCGGTTTCGAGTTTCGAAAGAAAACTACCAAACAAAAGTTTAAAAGTCATTCGAAAAAGTTTATATGTTGACGTTTAACACTTGCATTAATAAACTGGCAGTGCAATTGAGAATTTTACTAGCAAATGCAACTATGTACTTATATTATTTTGGGTTAGGTTTGTTTGTAGAGATGTGTGTATGTGCATAATGAATAAACCAAGTAGCACAACAATATTGTCTCAATGTGTGATGTTGATGTTACTCCAATTCATTACAACAATCTTTTGTACTTCTTTCTCTTTGCTTACTGCCGTTTTCTCCAGTGTTTTAACTTCCTAACCAGCAATGATTTCAAGGAGGACCAATTATGTTCTTTTTATTCAAGTTAAGTCATGAGTGGATGAGTGAGAAATAAATCCACATGCAAAAGTATAGTAGAGAGAGCGATGTAAATCTAATAATGTAAAACATGATACTGAAGTGGTAAATGCTCCACAAACGTAAACTGAAACAAACATTGTTATCTCTGTCCCGTTTGACACGGAGGCAATCAAACATTCCGGCACACATCTCTCCCACGTGAGTTTATCTAGTATAGAATTCTTACATTGTTTAAATTGTTTGAGAAGTGTTTTTGGTCTACTTGAACATGAACAGTATAAGCTTTACGTCAACTTGAAGAAGTGTCATTTTTGTCAAGACCGTGTTCTGTTTCTAGGCTATATGGTGACTAGTAAAGGAATCGAGATGGATGAAGAGAAGATTGACGCCATAACATTTTGGCCAATCCCAGGGAGCTTACGCGATGTTCGGAATTTTCATGGCCTTGTGTCCTTTCATCGAAGATTCATAAGGAATTTCAGCACGATCATGGCTCCCATTACTGAATGCCTCAAGGGGAAGAGTTTTCATGGTCAAAGGCAGCTCAAAAGACGTTTGAAAATATCAAAAAACATGTAACTCAATCCCCTTGTTTGGTTCTCCCCGATTTCACTAAACTCTTTGAAGTGGAGTGTGATGCTAGTTCGGTGGGAATTGGAGCTGTTCTGAGCCATGAAAGGAAACCAACTGCATTTTTTAGTGAAAAGTTTAATGAGGCAAAACGCAACTACAACACTTATGATAAAGAGTTTTATGCTATATATCACGCTCTTGGACATTGGAGCCAGTATTTGTTATGCAAACCATTTGTGCTCTACTCTGACCACGAAACACTAAAATTTATTAACTCTCAACATAAATTGAATAATAGGTACACTGTGTGGGTTGAATTCTTTCAGGCCTTTAGTTTTACTTTGAAACATCATGCAGGAGCTCAAAATGTGGTGGCAGACACACTTAGTAGAAGACATGCGCTGTTGGGGATGATGAAAATACAAGTTGTGGGATTCGAGGTGTTACGAGATTTATATGAGACTGATCGTGATTTTGGAGTTCTTTGAGAGGAATGCAAGTCAAGTCCAAGAGGAGAATTTCATGTGCAATATGGATATCTTTTTCGAGGTAATGCTTTATGCATACCTCATTGTTCTTTAAGACTTAATATTCTACATGAGGTGCATGGTGGTACTCTAGGAGGTAATTTTGGGAGAGCAAAAACTTTTGCCTTGAATATGACCAATTTCTTTTGGCCTAAATTGGAGCGAGATGTAAGCAGGTTCATTGAAAGCTGCACTACTTGTATTATGGCAAAAACTCAAGGAAACCAAGCTGGTCTCTACACTCCTTTGCCAATTCCTAATGTGTCGTGGGAAGATATTAGTTTAGATTTTGTTTTGGGACTACCTATTACTTAAAGGCGTAAAGACTCTATATTAGTGGTTGTGGACCGTTTCTCAAAAATGGCACATTTTCTAGCTTGCAACAAAACGAACGATACTTCTAATGTGGCTGATTTATACTTCAAGGAAGTAGTTAGGTTGCATGGTATTCCCAAGAGCATGGTGAGTGATCGAGATACCAAATTCATGAGCCATTTTTGGAGGACATTATGGAGGAAATTGGGAACTAGTTTGATGTGTTCAAGCTCACATCACCAAGGTTTTAAAAAACGTTAGACGCTAGTCGGGCAGACATCACCTCGAGAAGATTAAACAGCGATTAATCGGATTTGTAATTTTTGTAATTTAATTTATTTTTAATATAAAATGAATTATAATATGTCAAAATAAATGTTTATATAAAAAAAATCAACAACCACAACCTTTCTGGGACAATCTAAAATAGTGATAAGTGGTCATAACAACTTCAATGATAAAAATTTCGAATTAACAATCTAAAAAAACTAATTTTTCATCACAAAACCGTTCAAACAATTGTCGTTGTGAAAGTTTGAAAACAAACCATAAGCTCACACAAATTGAATAAACAAATGAACCCTTAGCTCAAACAAAATGAATAAACAAATACAAATCGCCCGTTACAAATATGAAGTGAAGCCTAAAGCATAGGAGCTCTGACTTTGATTGATTCACAAAAGAGGTGCGGCAGGCGACAAATATTCGTCGGACGCAAAGAAATTTAGGGTGTAAGAGTCTAAGGCGAGATAATGGAACGAAGCGACTTTTTCTGATTTCTTATTTTTAACGTCTTAAGTTTAAAATTTTAATTGATTTTTTTTATAAGAAAATAAAGTTTTGTTCCTCCTGAACGGCCGCCTAAACGCCTGAACGGCCGCCTGACCGCCTAAGCGGCCGCCTGGACCGCCTTATGAACCAAAACGTTGGTCACCTTTCAATTAGCATAAAACGGGGCGGTGAGGTGAAAAATAACGCATGGGCACCGCCTAGGCGGCCTAGACGGCCTTTTTTTAGAACACTGCACATCACCCTCAAACGGATGGTCAAACAGAGGTGACTAATCGAACTTTGGGTAATCTTCTTCGAAGTTATGTTGGAAAAAATATAAAGCAATGAGATTTATTATTGCCTCAATTAGAGTTTGCTTACAATAAATCAATTCATCAAACAACGGGGAAGAGCCAATTTGAGTGCGTGTATGGGCTGCAACCAATCGGGCCTATGGATTTAGCTCTTAAGGAAATAACAAAAGGGTTCAGTGGTGATGCAGAAAAACTTGCTCAAGAGATCAAGAAGTTGCATGAAGAGGTCCGAATGAAGATCGAGAAGCAGAATGCTCAATATGCAAAACAAGCAAACAAGAAGTCATTTGTTGAATTACATGTGGGGGAGTTAGTTTGGATTTACCTAAGGAAGGATCATTTCCCCCCTGGTCGGTTTGGAAAGTTGAAACCAAGGGTGGATGGACCATTTAAAGTACTTGAAAAGATTGATGAGAACACCTAGAAAATTGAGCTACCAAGTGAGTATGAAGTATCCCCTACCTTTAATGTGAATGACTTACGACCTTACCGTGGTGAAAACTTGACGGCAACTCTTTTTTCGCCACTCTGGGGGATTGATGCAGGAGCATGTGAATTAGGTCAAATACATGAGCCAATATTTATAGCTCAAGCACATGGATTAATTTAAGCACATGAACTCAACAATTTTAGTTTCCTAATATCTATATGTCCTAGTATTTAGTTTCCAGAATAATTGGCTTGCAAGTCAAGTAATTTCTGTTTTTCGAATTTCCTATTATTCTAGTTTGTTATTGCCTTTTCTAGTTCTAGTTACTATTTCCTACTTGCATGTATTTACAGGGGCTTTGGCTATTTGGAAAATTCATATTTTAGTAAAGAAAAATTATCAAAACTTTGTGTCTTTGTTTTATTACTTATCACTTAGGCCGAGGAACTTACGTGTGGCGTAAACCTTATCTTAACATATCCCCGGTTAAGTGACGGTTGTGTTCCTCAAAACCCTACCCTAAACTTTCTACTCCTAACCCGTTATTTTCTTTCGCTTCTAGTCTCTTTATTCTAATCTCCAAACTTCATTCTCAAGAATCTATAAAGTAATTCAAATCTAGACGTTTCACCTATTTCCATAGTAACCCCTGTATCAGACTTGTTCGTGTGGATACTAGTAGAGATCTCATCCCGTTTAAGACGCTTTTGATTGCTTCGCGAATAATATGTTCACTCTTAAAGGTTGTGTAAAACCGAATCTACAAGAGGTAAATAAAATTTCTATCCCTTTTATCGATTAAGCTTAAACATGCAGTAGATCTTTTCTCAGAAATGCGGTTAAATTTTGTTATATTGCTTTTGCCATGTATGAGATCTCGCGTTTCCCCAACATTTATCACTCTTGAAGCTTCTGTTATGAAAATATATTTACCTTACTAACTGACTAGTAGACGCAACATTCTTGAACTATTCCGTTATTTGTTTAAGCGGTGATACACTCCACACAAATACCAACAAACACAGTTTGTAACTCTCATGTTTATGGTCATGAATATCTCCTGATTTTGCAAGAGCTTAAGAAAACTAAACTCCATTAGTCTCTCTTGAAGCGACCCCTCTTTGCTCACATAAGTGATTTCTCTTGCTTAGTTTCGTGATGCACATAGAATAATTATAAGCATAACTTAATCCCGCCTCATTCTATATAAATGTTTAACATCATATGAATGGGTTCGTGACCTCACAATATATTGAATTTATATCCTGGGATCACTAATTAATTAGGTTGAATTTTTTCTTTATATAATATCTTAATTCTATACGAGTTTTATACCTATTTCTTTCGATGATAATATATATGGGTTTTAAATGAAATTAGAATAGACAATATGTTAATTTAACACGATCTAACTAGAAAAGAGACGGGCTCGGGACGTTTCTAACTGGAGTGTAGATTCTTCGACAGGTACAGAGATTCTCTGTTTCTAACCCAAAATAATGTCAAATCATATTTATTTTTAAATAACATTTGAATTAAAACTATTATTTTAACTGAAAATATTATTATTTCATTGATAATAAAATCATATTATTTCTTCCCATCTTTGCCTGTTCTCGTTCGGATTCGGGGATTTCCCACCCTTTTCTCGTCCGGACGCCATCCCTACTCTTGTTACTAGTGGGCTTAGTATTATTGGAACGTATCGGGCCTGGCTGGGCTGGCCGATCATGAGAACCAGAGGTGTGTACGTACTGGACAGGCCCAATTTAGATTTAATGTCGGCTCGAAGGCCCAATGAAGCTATTAAAAGCTACTGGCTCCACGCGCCTGCGGCTCACCAATCTCGCCACGCAGTGGCGGAGAAGCGCAGAGACAGTATATAAAGCGCGCGTCACTGACACAAAACAAAAAAAAGCACACAGTTTCGTTTGTGTATCGTATCGGTCTCTGTCTCGCTCGCTCGCTTCCCCTACACCTCCCTCTCTCGCCAATCCCAGGTAGCCCCCAAATCGTCTCTGTGCCTTTCGTCGCCGAATTAGGGTTTTGTTTATCGCAGTTTTGGTTTTGAGCGGTGATTGATTGGTTCTTGGAAGCCGAATGCAGCTGCTTGCTTGTTCGTCCCGCGGGAATGACCTAGGGATTTGTTTGTATTGAATTTCTTCAATTGGGGAATGGCCGTGATTGGATATGTGATGTGTTTGTGCTGGTGATTATGTGAATTGGGCTTGGGTGGCTGTAATTGCTATCTGTTTTTGTTTGTTGG
This sequence comes from Geranium rotundifolium, assembly GCA_963920655.1. NCBI lineage: Eukaryota > Viridiplantae > Streptophyta > Magnoliopsida > Geraniales > Geraniaceae > Geranium > Geranium rotundifolium. The sequence goes on from OY987322.1 coordinate 4,969,532, forward strand.
TTGTATCAAGCTGGGACAGTAGATTAAATCTCCAGGGCCCAGCTTAATTTCGTGCTTCCCGGTCTGCATTTCAGTAATGTTACATTTAGCTTTAAATTGCAATTGGTTGCGGTAGATTGAATCTGTTCATTTTCAGGTTTCTGTGTGCTCCAAGGAGAATGGGAAGCAGTAGCGCTAAAAAAGTTCCTCTGGGTAACGAGGCCGAGGGTCATGAAACCACCATTGAAATAAAAATAAAAACTTTAGATTCTCAAACATACACTATGAGGGTGGATAAACAGGTGAATGCTACCTTTGTATATGTATGTGTGTATATATACATGTTCGTCTTGCTAAATAGCCTTGCCATATGTCGTTATTGTTGTAGCAATGTATTTATGGTGCACTATAGGTGCTTCTCCTGAAAATATACTATATCGTGTTGAACACAACTTAAGTTGTTCTGTAGTAGCACACGGTTCTGTTAGAGGAACTATATAATTCAGATGTAAGGATATCAATTATCATATTTTTTAAAGGGTGAAATCTTTTTTATAATTTCATATTAGCAATTGTATACATCACTTGAGACCTCACTCATATAGAAATGAGCTCTAACCCACTTGACCCAGGGTGTAATCTGCATGAGGTGTTGTTCTATCCTCAGCAGGTGTCACCTTATTGATGTGCATTTCTTACACTTTTTAGAGCTTCTCTTCTATGCTAATACTCATGAAGATTTTCTAATGACCTATATGTGAGTTCCCACAAATATGCGATGGGTTTCACTGTATTGTGGTATTTTGTTTATATTTTATTTGTCATTCCTCCTCTAGATGCCAGTTCCTGCTCTGAAAGAACAGATTGCTTCTGTTACCGGTGTATTATCAGAGCAACAGCGTCTAATATGTCGTGGAAAAGTTCTAAAGGATGATCAACTACTTTCAGCTTACCGTATCCTTTATGCGCCAAAGTTTATGGAAATATTTGAGCTATAGGACATTTTAGAATTTTTTTTGTTACTTCAGAATCTTTACCTTCTTTTGTTTATATAAATGCCGAGTCCCCTCTGTGTTTCAGAACAAATATAGTGGAAAAACAATTTTAGATCAGAAGTTATTTCAAGCTCTCTTTAATTGGATGTGTGATTCTTTAATTTATTTATCCAGTGGATCTCCGTGATGAACTAGAGCAAGGATTTGCATTTTTTAACCTAGAACATATATGACACCTCCTTTTGGGATTGGAAATCTTATAAAAATAAGTGCCAAAAGTTTCACAAGTTACTTCACTTGGAACTGTACATATGCAATGTTCATAATGGCCATACATAAGTGGGAACAATAATAAAATTCCGTGGGATTTCTTGTTTAACTCATCATTCTTTATATGACGTGATAGCTAACATTAGATGATATTTATAATTTTGAATATGATATATGGTACTAGGATTACCATTTAGTAGAAAGATGATTGATAGAAATGATTTAGATGCCACTATTAAATATATGAGCACCTTAAGTGATACTAATTTAGAAACTGTTCTTTCCAAAATTTACTAGTCCAACAATTTGAATATTTAATGTTCTTGGAATGACAATGGATTTTATCCATGCCATTATGCCAATAAGGTGCATATACGAGCTGGACTTCTGTTTGTGCCTGTCATTTTCATATTTTGTTCTTTGGAAATGTTTCATATGCCACACCCTGTTGAAAGGAAATAAGCTTTATCTTTATTCTTAAAATTGTTCTGTGGCCAGCAGCCTATAAAATTTACCTCTCTCTGCCAAGAAACTGCCATATACCGAGGTTCATGTAATTATAGTTCTACTCTTGTTCTGCAATTGGTACTTGTTCAGCTTAAAGATAGTATTGAAAGGATCCCACTTGCCATTCTATCACATAAAGGTTTATTTTAATAGGCTACTCTTACACTTTTGGAGGAGCATATTGACCGAAGAAGCCATGCCGTTTACTTTTCTAAGATAAGTTACTAAGATTAGGCCCGACATAAACATCACAAATTAACAGAAATTAATAATTTGCAGGACATATTAAATTTATTCTTCGTTCTTAGCTGACTTAAATTCTATAATAGTTTTCTGCTTTTCACTCTCTCAATACGCAGCGCATCAGTTGAGTACTTCCTTTAACACATAAATGCTGCACATTTTACTTTTCTAAGAAAATTTCATAAATAGTAGACCCCATGTAAACTTGGCATATTGACTGAGACTGAGAACTATGACCTCTCCTGATTGAAGTTATTTTTATGTTTATTCGAAAGGGGAATTCTGTTATATTTTCTGCTTTATTCATTATATCTTCACTTTCAGCTCATCAGTTTAGTGTCTCCCTTAACACTAATTAGATGTTGAAGATGGGCACACCTTGCATCTGGTCGTTCGTCAACCTCCACCATTATCTGATCCTAACTCATCCAATTATCCAGGTTAGCTTGCCTGAGATAGTTTTATCTTATTTCTTGTCCACAAATTTTTTGATAATTTAATCCAATTCTTACATTTTTATAAGCTTTATTATGTAACTTATTCTGTCTCTTTGACAGACTAATATGCCGACTGTATAAATTGTTAAACTTATTCTAAAGTATTTGCTATAGAATTAGTTCTATTCGCTTTCCTACTTCTATGTGTATACAATGCTGCACTCTTATTAAGAATCATGTTCATATCTTTATCTTTATCATCCCCTCCAAAATAAATTTTGTTGCCAAGCACATTTTTGTTTGGTAATCTACAATTTTAGTTGTCATTTTTTGACATAGTTTCCCTGTAGAACTGGTAATGGCCTTAGAATTGCTTTTCCCTGAGGAGACATTGGGTTGAATTCAATGAAAGGGGGAGTTGAAGTTTGTTTCTTGCTTGATCTTTAGTTGACACGACTTGTTAAAGCTCACATGTGAGGAAACACAAACAAATCGCTTACCCAAACCAAACTATGATACCATGTTAGACCTTGATCCAACTAAATCCTCAAGCTTATAGACGGAGCTCTAAGATGCTGATCAAGTGATCACTAAACCCCATTCTTTTGACATGGGGTACTTTAACAACTTAGTTTCTCTTATGCTATTACATATATTTAGCAGTTTGTAAATCGATGTACATTTGCTCAGTACATTATGATATCAACTTGGATTTGCTTTATCCTTTATGCATAGGAAAGTAGCAATCCTTATTATATAATAACTTAATGAGTAGAAGGGACTGCTATAGTCACACATATGATAGATGTGAATATTGTCACTGTTGGATGAGCATATTGAGGACTCTAGTACCAATCTAGCATACATGTGAGGGTGTTAGAGTCTCTTGTCTAAAAGATGTGGATCTTGTCATCATTTGATACAAGAACAAACATTATTGGTTGGCTTGCCAGGCAATTAGTATGTCAATTTCGTTGAGCAGTTGAATCATTAGAACATTGAACAGGTATCAAACTACAAATTATATGCAAACAAACCCACTACTTGGTACTTTAGTACCATACCATGCTTGGGTGGGAAGTGTTTTATTGATGCACCAGTCCTAATGTTACCATTTTATTCCAGCATTTTTGTCATTGTCTTCATCTCACTGAGGACTTATTGGTATTCTGAAATGTGTATTCTGTCTAATCTTGGCTTGACCTATTTAAACTTACTCTATTATTCAGATGTTTGTACAGTTACGCGTGGTATATTCCCAAAAGTTGTTTAAACTTGGAACTAAATCACTGAACATCCTTTATTGCAGCTTCTGATCCCGCTTCAAGTACCAATGGTGGTTCAACTAGACTGGTAGCTCCTAGTGTTGTAATAGAAACTTTTAATGTGCCTAATCAAGGGGATGGGGTTCCTCCTGAATTCAGTCGGGTGAGATACTGATGCCCTTGATAGGGAGGAAGAACAATTATTTTCTGGAAGTGCAGTTAGTAATGATTTTCAGTTATTGTTCTTTTGTTCAGATAGTCTCTGCTGTTCTTGGTTCTTTGGGAATTCCGACTGCTGGAAGTGGTGGCGAAGGGATTGATGTGAGGGTAAACATTAATTTCAAATTCTGGATCTGAATGTTTTATGTGATACCTATATTGATTATTTACCAAGCCTAATATTTATGGATAATGCATTTTCCTTTCTCTCTGTCATTACATTCCATCAACTTCAGAATGCATGTCTTAAACTTATAAATCTGTAGTCATGTTTGATCTATGACACATATATGGGTTAAACTTACTCCACCCTAACCCAAAAGCTTACGCTATTAGGTGGTATATCAAGTACACGTTTTTTCAATGCGGTACACTTCAACAATATAAATGTTAAATGCTTATATTATACTAGAGGCTTAAGAATTATCTGGAGTGTTTCTCTTTCAAAATATATAGCTGTCTCTCTACACAAACACAATAAAAAAAACTCAAATGATGCATATCTAATTTCATATCCTGGTGTTTTGGTGGATGTGGAAGGCTCATGGCCTGCAAAGACATGAAAGAACATCAGATCCTACCGGTGTGTCTGATGCAACCCTGCCCCAACCTGAACTAAGGGCTCCGTCTGATAGATCACACAATGCTTTTGGATTCCCAACGTCAGTTCACGTGGGTTCCGCAAATCCTCCAGTAAGTTTACAATTACAGTTATGCTTAAAACTAAGTTGCATATTTGTGGGGTCTAACTCTATTCATATGTTGTAGGTCATTCCAGATTCCCTGACAACACTGTCTCAGTATCTAAGTCATGTTAGGCACGAGTTTGACGCCATAGGTTTGTTTTTTCTGTTGTTCCCCTAAAACATGAAGGTTTTCCGGTCTTAGTTACTTGTTTTGGTTTTTCCCCAACAATGGTACTTTTTGTTGGGTGTACTGTAGGCAGAGGATTGGAACAGAACAATCAAGCAGCTGCAGCTCCTTTGCTGAGGACCTCAGAAAGAGGACCTAATTCTGCATCACATTCACAAATTGCCGTGGAAGGGCTCCCAACACCCACATCATTGGCAGAAGTGATGATATCTACAAGACAAATGCTTACCGAACAAGTTGGAGAAAACCTACTAGTACGTACATAGACACCACTGGATTTGTTTTATCTATTTGTTTCATGATTTTGCATCTTCTGGGCATCCCTATTTATCTTTCATACATCTGTGAGATGTTGCTTTATGCAGACAGGTATTATTTTTTCACTGAATTTTTTCTATTTTTTGTGTTCTTGTCTTTAATGGCAGCAACTCGCAAGGCAGCTGGAGAATCAAGTAAATGTGACTGATTCCTTGCTGCGGTCAAGCATGCAGACAAGTGCATTGCGAACTGGAGTTCTACTTCACAATTTAGGAGCATTTCTTCTTGAACTTGGCCGTACAACTATGACATTGCGACTGGGCGAAACACCAGTAAGACATTTGATTTTCTCATATATGACATCTAGAAAATTGCGATGCTACCTTTTCTTCTCTTACAATGACAATCATTGCTTATACAGGCCGAAGCTTTGGTTAATGCTGGACCTGCAGTTTTCATCTCCCCGACCGGTCCAAATCCTATCATGGTTCAGGCAATGGTCTAAACGCCACCACATACACATAGTAAATATTAATATTAATGACTCATCCTATTTTCTATGTTTACTGATTAAATGATGTATGTTCAGCCTTTCCCATTCCAACCGGGAACAAGTTTTGGTTCTGTACCCATGGGAGGCTTGCAATCTGGTTCTGGCTTGGTCAATGGACTTGGCGTTCAAAGACGTATTGATATACAAATACGAAGAGGTACTCAGACTTTTTGCTTGACATATTGTTTAGTTTGCTGTCATTTTGCATATTCTTTTCCATTGCTTATTTATCGTCATTAGGTTCATCAGCAGCCACACCCAATGTTTCCCGAGAGGAACTTGGTGATCCTCAGCAACCTTCTGAAAGGAGAAACCCAGCCTCTAATGTTGCTGGTGAGAATCTTAATAATCAGGCTGCCCCAACCACTAATGTTTCCAGGGAGTCAAGTATGCGATTTGTACCAGTTAGGACCATGGTTGCGGCAGTACCCAGTCACTTGAGTCGTCTACAGTCAGATTCATCTGTCAATTCATTAGGGTTATACTATCCGTTTCTTGGAAGGTTTCAACATTCAGCTTCTGGACCTGTAAGCACTGAGGAGGGATCTCAAGCATCTAGTGAGCATCATTCTACTGGCATCCAAGCTGGGCAGCAAGCACAAAACAATGATGGTGCTGTAAGAGATGGTAATGTCTTAAACTCTCAATTTATGTTGAGAAGCAGTAATAATTCTATTGGCGTCAGTTTGAATGAATAGTTGTTTTTTTCCTTCATATTTTTGTCTTCTTGGAACGGCTATTTCAATCTCTTGGTGTCCTTGAGTTGCAAATACTGACTGCATGAGTTTGGCCTTGGCCCAAATGATTAAGGGGTGTAAATACTATATATCCTTATTATTTTTTATCACATAAAAGTAGATACATTTGTATATTGAGCATCTTCCATTCTCATCATCAAGTAAACCCACCTTCACAGGTTGCCACTACCATTTAATCTCTAACGACAACCACCTCAGGTGCGCGAAAAGGAATTTAAACCAATTAAATATTTTTAACTTTTGCTTAATCTCATAGTGTCAGCTTTGCTGTAACTACCGGAGCTTGGCCAGGGCTTCCCCTTTCATTCATGACACACTTCTTTTGCAATATTAATATTTCTCTTGAGGCCACTAAAAAGGCGGGAATGGTTATTTGGTTGTTTGAGACGTGGGAGTAGTGGTATGTATGTGAAATGTGCCAATTTCATTTGCACAAGTTTCAATTGTTCTGAGAGAGTGATTATAAGGCTTTTGTTTATTGTTTACTGTTTAAGATGGGAATGGCATATCATCATGTGTGTGTCAGAGAAGGGCGGCTGAGTTGATATTTGCTTAGGAACTTTTCATAGCATGTGCATCTGTTAATCTTGTTGTAGCTTGTAGGCTTAGACGGTCAACTTTGCCCTCATGTTCTGAATGTGTTTATTGTTTTTGTTGCTGCCAATGAACCAGGTTCCAGTTTAAGACAGCAGGAGTCGTCAAATGCACCGAGCGTGAGCATCAACATTGTGTCGTCTGGTGGCACCCAAAACAACCAAGAATCTGGAAGGCAGATCCCGGAAAGTGTTGCTCAATTGCTGAGAGCTCTTTTTCCTGGTGGTGAAATCCATGTGGAGGAAGCCAACTTACAGGGACAAGCTACAGAACCTAACCCGGAAAATGGAGGAGCATCTAGCAGGGCTTCAGATCCAGTTGGACCAGAGCCAAGAACTTCCGATGAAGGAATCTTTTTGTCAAATCTGCTACATCAGATCATGCCCTTAATTTCTCAGAATGCAGATGCTGTGCCATTGGAGGAATCAAGTGCTTCTGAGCATAGAATGGCTCAAGACTCTTCCACGCAGGTTAGTGCGCCTTCACTATTATGCCTCATGTTGATTTCCCGAGGAAAGAATAAAATGAGAAAATAAGTGAATCGGGAGAATGGTAAAGGTGATACTGATAGGGAACTGAGCTGATGGGGCAAAAACTGTTCAATTCTGAAGAAGACAGAAATTGGAACGAAGATATCTTTTGATTAGTTGATTCTCTCAACTGTTTCATCTCAAACCAAATATAAGAAATTATGCCCAAATTGAATTAAGTGATTTATAATAGATTTTGACTCCACATATATAACCGTAAATGTTATCCAAGGATAGACTGGATAGTGGTACATGAACAACAACGTGATCCCCATCAAAATCTGCATTGAATCGTACTTTTAGTATATATTCCTCGAGATTTCATACATAATTATCGAATTGTGACACCAAATGGTTTTGTGGTTGCAGGCTGAAAACTCGGGCGCTGGTACTTCAAGCCGACGAAGTGATACTGAATTAAACCCTCCCAGTCCAAAACGTCAAAAGGTAGTGTTATGCATAATTTTCACCTGCATCTCCTTTGAAAAGTGGTTGATGGGAAATAGGAATTGAAGTCAATTGAAGAAAGTTGTAGTCACTCACTCACTCACTGTCTGTTTGCCATTGTTGTTGGTGCAGAAGGAGTGATGTGTTGCTTGCAGGACAAGTCATATGGAAAAGTGTGTGAATAGTGGTGCAACTCCCAGCTCACTGTATACTATTGCATTGATTTACACCAAGGAGATGGAGATGGAGAGGAAGAGGAAGAGCAAGGTTGTGGTTAAATAAAGAGAAGACACACAGAGACAAGTTATAGGCTTTTTCTTTCATGAGATGAGAAATAATTTCCATCTGCTATTTTCTTTCATTGTTGCATCACTTTATCTCATTTTCCCACCAAATTTATATCTTAAATACGAGTTTCATTTCAAACAAATCTGAGATCTGTATGTATCAATGTATTTGTTGTGGTTTCATTCATATGAAAGTTTTGAGGACAATTAAACCCATTTCCAGATTTATCCGTCTGAAAAAGCAGTAGCTTACTTTGATTTTCTGATTCTCAGAGTTAGGCAACATACTTTAGGGTTAAATCGAATTTATAGCTTCAAAATAGCAGTGCTGTAAAAATGGTGCGAAAACCACACCGGTGCAACAAATTTTCCTGCCTTGGCATTTGGGCCGGTTCGAGACAAACTAATGATTATTTTTACTAAAAATTGAAAATATATAATGCGTTAAGTGTATAAATATTCTTATTAAACTTAAACATGATTACAAAATCATTTTACTATTTTGGGAATAATTGTTTTCTTTCCCTTGTTAATTGATTATGAGTTTTGTTGATTAGAATATTTGAACATATTTTTAATATAAAAGCAATGCGTACGATTTGTTTTGTGATTAAACGTATTGGGCCTCCAAGTAATAAAGCCCAAAACAATGGTGCGCCCAAGTTGGGCGTAATATAAAAAGCCCGTTCCTTGAGCTAGGGTTTTGGAGTTGAACCTTAGCCAGAGATTGCTTCGCCTGCCTCTCTTCTCTCTCGCTGAAGCTCAACCTCTCCGCCCAGTAATGGCCGAACAGGTTCGGATCCGAGATCAACGCTCTAAATTTCTCTTCGTTCTATAGAGTTTTGTTCTCTGATCGACTTTTATTCGTTGCAGACTGAGAAGGCTTTCTTGAAGCAACCCAACGTGTTTCTATGGTAATTCGATCGTTGAAAATTGCTTTCATTTTCGTTTTCTTGATGCTATTTGATGTTGGTTCATGTATCTATATATATGTGTGTGTGTGTGTGTTGGTTTGATTGTGTTTTTGAAAATGAACCAGCTCAAAGAAGCCTGGAAAGGGGAACAGGCCTGGAAAGGGCGGGAACCGATTTCACAAGAGCGTTGGGTTGGGATTCAAGACCCCAAGAGAAGCCATTGAAGGTTTCTTAATACTTTTATTGTTTTCTCAGTTCTAAATGCTATATCATACTGCCAATGTTCAGTGTTTGTGTTTTTTTTGTGGCCTTAGCTTTAGGTTGCATTGATGACCTTGCATGCTGATTTTCACATGACATTGAATGTGTTATTGTTTGTGATTTTGGTTTTGTAAAGTGTTAAATTTGTAATTTTTTATATTAGAAATGAACACTGACTATATTAAAATGAAAGTGATTTTGTAGTTTTATTGTCTGGTGAAAGTTAAAATTACATTTTTCTTTGCCCATTTCGAATCAACTTTGTGAAGCTAGTATTGTGGTTAGGGTTACTTCCTTTTCTATGGAATGTATAGTCCTGTGTTTTAGTTAGTAAATTTATTCCAGGCCAAATTATTCTGTGGTTGGTGCTATTTGTAGACATGATGACTGTTGTTGCTGATACAACCCTGTCCCATGATCTTGTTGTGTATGATATTGAGGAACTGCATCGCCCTTATGATTGAAGGCTCTGTTTTGTATAGTTTCTTACAAAGTGTCTTGCACATGGATTGAGAATAATGTAATCCAACCAAAAGCCTAAGATTTTATGTGAAGTACCTGATTAGTATATGAAGTGGGACACTTCAGCTCAAATCTATTTTCCTTCCTGTCAATAGTTAAGTCCAAAAATATAGAAATGTGTTTCTTATGCTTCTTAATTTGATATAGTAGAGAATGTGTGCCTTATTATCCACTAGAATCTCTTGTGATTACACCAAATTGCATTCTTAAGCAACTATCTGTATAATTGTGACTACTTCAGTCATGGGATTATATTATTGTCACTTAACTTTTTGACTCGTTATGTATGCTTATTAGAGATTCCTGCCATATTTATGCAGGAACATACATCGACAAGAAATGCCCATTCACTGGCACTGTCTCTATCAGGGGACGCATCATAGCTGGTACCTGCCACAGTGCCAAGATGGTTAGGACCATTATTGTTCGACGGAACTATCTGCATTATGTCAAGAAGTATCAAAGGTATGATCCGATTTGTATTCTTGGTCACATTTTTTCATATTTACTTGAAGTCAGTCAAATAAATAAGTTCTCAATTATGAATCATTGATCCTTCAGGTATGAGAAGAGGCACTCAAACATTCCGGCACACATCTCTCCCTGCTTCCGTGTCAGAGAAGGAGATCATGTCATTATTGGTCAATGCAGGTTAATATTTTTATAAGATATCATATCCTCGTATACATTTTCTCAAATGCACATCTAACCTCTGTTTTTATATATCCTCATCTTTAGGCCATTGTCGAAGACTGTTAGGTTCAATGTCTTGAAGGTTGTACCTGCTGGCTCCTCGGGTGGTGGTGGCAAGAAGGCCTTCACTGGAATGTGAGACATTTGCTTTTGGACTTGAATATGAAACAAATGGCTAATTCAGTTTTTGAAATTCTCTGGACTTTTGTACTGTGCTGTCTTTAGATTTTTTGTAACTGATTGGAATATCCTTGAGTTCTCTTGTTCGATTTCTATGCCTCTGTTGTTTGACATGGAAGTTCAAATATGGTAAGTTATAAAGTTATGAATATGAGTGTGCATGTGATTTGTAATTTGCATCACACTATTGGATAATCTGAATGGTTATCTATTGTAATCCTTTACGAGTCGGCCTGATTTGGAATGTACTTTTTATGGGTATCCGTATCAATACACTGCTTAGTTAGCAATAACGCAAAGCACAGCTCAAGAAAACGAGTGTTTCGATTGTAGAGAGAACTTTTACCAATGACTGATGACTGACTTGTCATGGATAGCAAAATTGCATTGATTCTATAATCTTTATTCTTCTTTTGGTCGGTAAGGCCGGGGGTAATTTCAGATCCGTATCCCGTCGAAACCTCATTCCAAGATTAGTCTCCCAAGTTTGAAATTTTTTTCCTCAACACCCTAAGTTTAAAACGTTAACACTTCAGTTCAAATTCACTTAAATCTAACAATAATACTGTTCATTTTTTTCATAATACCCAAAATGCCCATGTTATAATTTATAGAGACTAATTGTTTTATAAATGTAAAATTACCATTGTACCACTCATTTGCATAACAAACTTAACTTAGGTTCAAGAGTAAATTAGTATTTTTGAAGAACGAAATAAAAAATAAAAATAAATATAAGTGAAATGACTATAGTGCCCTCTTCTTCAACCTCCCACCTCTCACTCTCCACTCTCCGGTTCTCTCATTCTCCATTCCCTAGTTCAACAAACATACTCATTCATATCAGTTTCAATAAAAATCAATAGTACAGTTCATCTTATTTTTATTAGAACAAATTTGAATTTATAATCTCAGACACAAATAGCACATTTTAGTATACTCAAGAACCCACTCTGCTAAATCCTCAGTGTACTGATTGTACCCAAAACCCCATCAATCCTCTCGTCATCAACTTTACCTCCTTCGCCGCCCTCATCGCCACTTCCAACACAGGACTTGGAAGCGGCTTCTCCTTCCAGAAACGAGCCGATTTCAAGGATCTGGATCTTCTGGCCGAGGACTTCGGGACTTGCCCGATGGCGAGCGCGCCGGAGTAGAAGAGCTTTCTGGGCACCGCCATGGAAGTCAAAGCTTGCACCGCCGCCCCGAACTCGTCAAATCTCGACCCCATCGTCGAAGCTCGCGCTGCGTCGCTCACTCCCGTCAGAAAGGGCTCACCTCCACGCCGCCCCGAGCTCGTCGGATCTGGACCCCATCGACGAAGCTCCCGCAGCGTCGCTTACTCTCGTCAGAAAGGGCTCACCTCCACGGCGGCGGCGTCGGCCTCGCTGCCCATCGCCTCCACCAACGCCTTCTTTGTCCTCGTTGGGATTCGAGCGAATCGAGCTCCAATTTCTCGGATAGAAATCGGCGGAGAGAGGGTTGGTCAGTGATAAGGGTAGCGACGAGGAGATAAAAATTGGCAGAGAGGGTGGTCGATGTCAGCGGAGTTTTTCTAGTGACGCCATGGCTAAGAAGCCAATTTCATATCCAAAATTTCTCAACCATACAAAGAAGAAGAAGATAGAAAGGTTGAATAGGGTTGAGGGAATAATAGAAGTTTCACAAAGTCATTTTTAATTATTTTAATTTTTAATGTATTTACTTGCAAAGACTATATTACCCTCAATCCATTGGTTAAATTAAATATTCAATTAGGGGTAAAAGGGTAGTTTCATAGTTTTTCCAAAAATTATCTCAGAATGAAACTTATAAATTAAGGGTATTTTAGAATTTTTACAAATCAATTCAATTAAATCTAACAGGTTCAGATTTAAGTGTTAACGTTTTAAAGTTGTGGGATTGAGGAAAAAAATTTCAAACTTGAGGGACTGATCTTAGAATGAGGTTTCAACGAGGGTATTGATATGTAATTACCCCTAAGGCCTGCATGTGGAAGGTAAAAGTGAGCCAATTTTATCTCATTTCACATTCCATTACGTGTATGAACTGTTTTATACAGCACCTTCCTAGATATTTCCCAATATATATATATAAAAAATTAGGGTTAATGACAACTTGTTATACCTCTTTTACAATTAACAATACTTATTTCAAAAACTTACAATCAGCTCATTAAACCAAAATGTTACACTTTCTTCATTTTCCATCCAACTTTGTTTGATTTCAATATGAGGATTTCTCAATTTTTGGGTTTGATCGGGAACGAACAGACTGGTGGTGAGCTGTAATTGAAACTGAAAATTGAAAAGGGGTTTGAATTTTCAGAGTTAGAGGACTGTAAAACGAGTATAGAAGGGAGGAGGAAGTTTGTGGTGTTATTTAAATCTAATGAATTTGATTAAACCTATGAAATGCCAATTATACTCCTCTTTTAACCCTACGCACACTCTTCTCTAACTCTAACCCAATGAATCAGATGTTCTCATCTTTGTCTCCATCTCCATCTCAACACAGAGTTCTCGCCTCCAAATCAATCCAGTCTCACAGCCTCTGGTCGTGGCCGCCGCTCCTACCCGCTCTGAATCTGGCATTTTGGTCGTCGCCGCTGGTATTCCCCATCGTCATCAACACGAGCCTCCGGCTACGGATCTGGGCGCGGGCTTCCCGTCTCCGTCGCGCTCCCGGCACAGGTCCTCATCCTCGCCGTCTCCAGCTCAGGGTCTTCGTCAGCGCGGGGAGGCAAAGGGTTCTGGCTCATCGACGCCTCCGGCCGCGACGACCTCCCCTGATGGCCCAGATCTGGGTTTCAATCATTGGGCTCTGCTCCGGCGACTGCAGAAAGCCACGACGGCCATCTCGCCGCCACCTGCTGTCACGAATATCAGGCTATGTCTGCCTCTTCTCTGGCGAGGTTGGAGCAGCAAGCCCACGCGCCGTCTTCTCTTTCTCTGGGCTCTTTCTGATCCTCCCTCTTGCTTATGTTTATTGATTTTTTTTGTTATTTTTTATTATTCATTAAGATACAATTTTGGGGGTATTGAGAAAATTGGATATTTGTTCTTAAGATTGTGATTCTGAGCAGATGGACGAGAGGGTAGTGTTCTTGTGGAGAAGAAGAGGGTATTTAAGAGTTTTTAGATGATGTTTTTTATTTTAAAATTTATTTATTTAAAAAGGCACATATACCCTTGAATCATAAAATAAACTAAATGTTTCATGAGGGTAAAATGGTAAATTCACAGTTATAAATAATTATACCATCTAGATTGTACTCGGGGGCATTTTGGGCAATAAAAAAATATGAACAATATTATTTTTAGATTTAACAGAATTTGGACTGAAGTGTTACCGTTTTAAACTTGGGGGACCGAGAAAAAAAAAATTCAAACTTAGGGTACTAATTTTGGAGTGAGGTTTTGACTGTTGTACTTATCTGTACTTACCACGATATACAATGCCCAACAAATTTGGATTTTGAAACAAACCCAACCAACTCAAAATTGAATTTTGAACCTAGTCAAACACAAAAAAATGAAAGTGTGTTGAAATAAAAAAGTTGAGCTGCTATAGAGAGAATAAAGAGCTAATGAAAAAAAATTATACTATTTTTTTTAATAAAAATTATATTAAAAACTATTATTTTAATAAAAAAAATATACTTAAAACATTATTATTTCATTAAATATGTATTATAAAATACTATTTTAATGAAAAATACATTATTTTTCAATAAATATGCATTTTAATTTTTAATCAAAAAATATATTTTTAATATATTGGGGCAGAGCGGGGTGGGGATACATCACCCCATTCTTATCCCGTTTCTGTTTGGATTCTGGGATTCTCCGCCCCGTTTTCGTCCGGGATCGAGGAACTCCGTTGAGGATGAGGAATATTGTCCTCCCTAATTATAAAAGTCGTGAATTTGCAACGCTACAAACAATTTAAAGTCGTGACTTACAATAATTCAAATGTCTTACAACATAATAATAAAAGTATACTTAAGAAGTGCATTAACTTGACAAAATTCTAAATATTCTTTTTTTTTAAGAAAATATTATTTTGGCCCGAACCTCACGCATGGGTCTCCTAGACCCACTTGAGCCACCAAGTCACCCGCATGAGCCGCCCAACACTTGATAACATTTTAACTGGTTCAAATATTCATCGTCTTTTTAAAAATGAAAAGTCTATCTTCACATAAAATATATAAATAAATTTGTAACATTGTTAACGTTACGAGTCTTCAAATTTAGAGTTGGTTAAAGACTACTCCTTTATTGTTACTCATCTTCACTGCTCACTTTCGTCGTTTTTATATCTTATTACATATTAAATCGAATCACGACTTATTGAGCGCATTTAATCGCTTGGTTTTAGGGTTGGGGTTGTGAGACGGTCTCCAAGGATATGTGTTCCTCTATATCTTATATATGGCGCCACTTCAGGGCAAGCCTCGTAAGTTAAAGTTGCCATGAGAGAAATTTTACTTATAATCTAACGTTGTGAATTAATCGGGATGACATTATGGTAAAATAGTCAAAGCAAATGATTTAGGCAAACAAAAATAGGCTCTTATACATGTTCAAATTTGATACAGGTTAGGCCAATTTAAAACATAAAAGCCCAAAAAATTTCAAACCCTATTTGACATCACACCTTAACTCTATGTCTACCTTCTACAATGCGCATTACCAATCTCCTTCCATACAACACGACGCTTCTGCATCGAAATTAAACTGATTTAAGTTCTTTTACATAAGTTTTTTTTCTTTTCTCCTACTCCAACATTTAATTAAAGATTAAAGATGAATCGCCATTTGAGTCGACTCAATATGCTCATTCTAATATCCAATAGTCAATTGTGTTGTGCATTATCTTTGATGGATTCCAGTGCCTAAACTATGGATGACAAAAAAAATGTGAACCCAACAGATACCCGATGCACCCATCAATTGTGTTGTGCATTATTCTTGATGGATTCTAGTGCCTAAACTATGAATGACAAAAAAAATGTGAACCCAAAAATGTGAAACGGGTGAAACCCTAAAAAATTTAAAGTTTCAGATCAGGCTTTTTGAGCGAGTGCATGGCGTGTTAATCTATACCCAATCCGCTCGAAACCATTTAAAAATAATTATAATATCATATTTCTGTACAGTTATATTTTATCATTCTAACTAAATATTCACCGATATTCAATTTCTCTTTCTCCCTTTCCTTTTTGTTATAAAAATCATTTCTTTCTAGAATGAAAATCAATTATTATTATTTTTTATTTCTTTAATATGAATTTTTTGGGTCGTGGAAAATTTTCACACCTGTTAAATTTTGATCGGGTCAGACACACGAAACCATTTTACAAACAAGTCGAACGTTCGTTTAGAATGACAACGAGTTGAGTTCACGACACTTAGACGACCGACTTGTGTGAGAAAGAAAACAGTTGTAAAGCAGCCAAGTGAGTGAGTGATTACAAGCCACGCACGCTTTCTTCTCACAGCCAAAAAAAAATCTCCCACTTTTAATGCTCTTCTCTGAATCTCTGCACTGTAGCTTTCTCCAAAATTTCCAAGAAGCAGCTTCAACTCATCACATTCGTCATGTGTCTTCAAGACGCTGAACAAAGCTCCCCAGAATTTGAAGACGAACACAACCGCAACAAGCAGCATTCTCGCCGACCCCAGATGGAGAATTCAGCTCCAAACCCTCTTCCCGTCACTTGCACTGATCGGATCGCCGACGGATTTTCATTTCCGGTAAGCCCTTTTCTTCATTTCAGTGACCCTTTTGGCTACAATCGATTTCTGGGTATCTGGTTTTACAATCCATTGTTTGTCGGTGTTGATTTTACGAGTTGGGTTCTGTTTTGTATTTCCAGTGGATTTTTTGTTTTAGGGCATTGATGTATCTGCTCGGTTGACTAATCTAATTAAGCAATTTGTGTTTCAATTGGGAATTTCCTGTTTCAGCTCTAGTCATGGATTTATATGTTCACTGCTACATATACTGTGAAAATGTGTTGATGTTTATATGAATTGAGGTTTTCTGTTTATTTTAATATAACATTTTAAGTATCTTGAGTTTCCTAATCCACAAAATTAAGTTGTATTGGCTCTCAGCTCTCAACAGCGGTAATGTTTATTTCCACATATTTGCGTTTCTATTTCTATTTAAGAACACCATCTATGAAAAATTGTCAATGTGTAACTGTGTTACATTATCATAACAACTTTGGGTTTCTTTTTGTTTGTGTAATAAGCTGGAAAGTATAGCCGAGGGCTCTATCATCTCAGATCGAAACCAGAACTCCGTAGGACATTTTGTTCCGGAACTTCGTTCTGGGGAATGGTCAGATATTGGGACTCGTCATTACATGGAGGATACTCATATATGCATTCGTGACCTGGCTAAGAAGTTTGGTTATGATTTTCTGAGTGAGGATGCTATATCTTTTTATGGAGTAAGTTCTTTTATATATCATTTTAACCTCTTGTGATTGTTTGTGTAGTTGTGGTTTCTGCTGATATGAATATGATATGTAATATTCAATTCTCTGCATTTTAGTTGATTACTTCATGAGGTATTAAAAAGCAGTGGGCCTTTATGTACCTTCTTGTTTTGGTGTGAAAGCTAGATAAATCTCTGGACTAGCTCATGCAAAAAGACTTAATTGCCACAAGCATTCTTGTAAGCTGACTGATAATATGGTGTGTTGCTTTTAGAAAACACCATACTCGGGATGGAATATAGTAATAGGTTTTTCTAGTTATAAGTTCAGATAAAGGTAATGTTTGGATTCCCACAAGGATTTTTTGCTTGGGAATGAGAATCGATAATGTAATGGGATGGGAATGAGATTCCCATTGCCGGTGTTTGGATTACATTGAGGATCAGGTTATGGGTTGATATGGATATGTGGGTTCGTCAAAGAGAACACCGATCGCGGGCTCGTTCGAGAGAGCTCCTACCTCCAAGATAACTCTTTACTCAAATATTTGATATTTTATTCAATGATCTTGACAATTATTTATAACCTGCGTAGGCTTTAAATCCTAATCAACTAGAACTCCATCTCCAAACTAGATAAATCCAAACTAAATAATCCAAACTAATACAATAATAATATAAATAAAACTGACACTTATCTAAACTAGTGATAGAATAATATTGGAGTTATCCATGAGCTGGACTCCTAACAAACTCACTCACTTTCACTTTCTATTATTATATATATTTTGAAATTTTGAAGTCATAATCATGCCACTCTTGAAAAGTTATGTTGAATCAACTAAAAAATCACCCTAACTTGGATTGGATGGGAAAGTTGCAATATTTTTTCTTGTCTTATTTTAGTAAAAACGCGGTGATGCAGGCTCATAAATAAAAGTATATGCACAATGTGTACTGACAGGGTCAATTGAGTTTACCATTGAAATCCATTTTTTAGTTAGTTAAACATAGATTACTGTTAAAATCCATAGTATAAATAAAACATAGTTAGTTAAACATAGCATGGATAAGACATAAGTTCATATTCTGCTAGAAAGTGATGTAGAAGATAATGCAGTTCACTGTCATTCAGTTATAGATTTATGTTATGTAACAGGTATTTGATGGCCATGGTGGAAAGGCAGCAGCACAATTTGTTCGTGATCATCTGCCTAGAGTTATTGTTCAAGATTCTGATTTCCCCTTAGAACTTGAAAAGGTGGTTACAAGGTCATTTATGGAGACGGATACTGCAATTAAGACGTGCTCTCCTGAAACCACCCTATCCTCCGGGACAACTGCACTAACTGCAATGATTTTTGGAAGGTAAGCTTCTTCAATCCTTCTACATGTCTGCCAAATTTTTTTACAGCACGACTTGATCCATGCTTTGCTTGTTTTCATGGTGTAGCATGAATAGATGAGTTTGGCCTTCGGCTACATAAAAAAAATCACTTCCATCCTCCCAAAATAAGTTTCCGACTTTCCTGAAATTGATGTCTACAACGGGAGAATGTTGGAAAATCATACTAAAATTTGATTATTAATTTTTTGCGAATAGTCAAATGAGATAACCCTTATTTTGGAATTTAGAGAGTAACAAATTCAATAATTGATTTTGAGTCTTTTTTGTGAATTGATCTTTGGGATGACATCTGTGGTACATTTGATATCAATTTCCCCAGGTCCCTGCTTGTGGCAAACGCTGGAGATTGCCGAGCAGTATTGTCAAGGCGTGGAGTAGCTATCGAAATGTCAAAAGACCACCGGCCCTGCTCCGAGAATGAAAAGCTGAGGATAGAGTCCTTGGGTGGATACATTGATGATGGATATTTAAATGGTGAATTGGGTGTCACTCGTGCATTAGGCGATTGGCACATCGAAGGATTGAAGGAAAAGGGCGGGCCCTTAAGTGCTGAACCAGAACTTAAATTGCAGACATTAACGAAGGAAGACGAATTCTTGATAATTGGCAGCGATGGAATATGGGATGTGTTCACAAGCCAAAATGCAGTGCATTTTGCGCGGAGGAGACTTGTGGAGCATAATGATGTGAAGTTGTGCTGTAAGGAAATAGTAATGGAGGCGATCAAGCGGGGAGCGTCGGATAACCTGACGCTTGTGATGGTTAGCTTTCACATGGAGTCACCTCCATCAATAGTCGTGCAAAGGCCAAGAGTGAGAAGAAGCTTTTCTGCAGAGCAACTTCAAAGTATCAAAAGCCTGTTAGAAGGATAGGTTTGTATCTATTCAACCCTTTCTTATTTTCTTCCAAAGAATAGAGAACTAGTCATTAGTTATATAGTTGACTGACCAATTGATTCTTATCTTAGAACCTACAGCTCATTTGTACTATAAATCATCTGGTAGCTAGAAACTGCCTTTACTTAGTTCTTTTATGGCAAGTGTTGGTGTCATCAACAAGATTCAGGAGAATAAAAGGAAGACAACACTGCTTGAGGTTCTCATCATTGTATGGCAGTATTGTATCTTGGGAAGTTAGAGGTTCCATGTTTATTATAATCGTACTGTCTGGTTCTTCTAGTACACTTATGTTCTGTCTTGTAAGAATGTTCAAAATTTATCAGATAATTGTAAAATTTGGTTGTGTAGTATCTCATTTTTGCAGGAGTGCCCTTCTACTTTTTTTGTATGATAACGTTCAAAATGTCTTTCAATTTTTTTTATTTAGATGTAGAAATGAAGAATATATTTTAAAATTTGATTAAAAAGCTATATCTGTATCAAGGAATTGTGTGAAAATATAAACAATTCTTTTTTTTTTCATGGGCAATTATGTCATTGAAAATAAAATGGGAAATAGCAAAAATGTGTTCAATACCATCGCTCTTTTGTAAATATACTTTATTAACGCAAAAAAAATGCTGATTTTTTTTTGCAAAATATGTGTATATTCACAATCACACTTTTGTAATAGATTCTTGTATATTTTTTAATGACAAAAAAAGTTGCTAGCTTTGATTTCTTTTAGCAAAATACATGCATTTATACAAAAGTAACAAAATTGCCATTAAAATTAAGTACTAATCTTTTAAAAATATATAATTTTAAATTTTAAAAGTTCTTTTGAAAATATTTTTTAACTAAGTTTTTAGTTAAGATTTTTTTTTTACAAATACACACATTTTGCACACAAAAATTGTTCACAACATTTTTTTTTTTGTCATTATACAGCATCTTTTTGCCATTTTACTAAAAGAAAATGTTGAAAGTTACATGACATACTTTCATAATTGACAGAGTTTTACAAATTGAATGAACATTTGAATAATTGTTTACAGTAATTCATCTTACAAAAGTGTGATACGATTACCACAAATTTTATATTTTTGATTCTTCTATATGTGTTACATAACAAGGAATGTGAACTTTGAATAGTTACACTAGCAAAGTGTAGACAGGTATGTTCTCTCCCTATAAAGAACAGTACAAAAATACATACATGTGTTAGGGCATATTAATCTCATATGTTCTCTGTAGCTATTCAGCATCTCCTCATGAATAAATCTCATTTTTCCTGGTTCAGTTTCCCTTTAATCTCTGCTTTTGCAACGTGAATCAGGCACAAACTTGCGAAGAATATCGAAAGAATAAGCATGAAAAAGACACTGTTCCATCCCCTACTTGAAATGTATCCGGCAAGCAGAGGGCCGAGAGCCGCCCCAATAGAACCTGTACCGTCAATGATTGCAGTCACAGTAGCTAATGCGCGAGAATTTCCTTTACTGAAGCTCTGGGAACCGAGATCTTGAGCAACAGCTGTTGTGATAAGCGAGTATGGCCCGTTCACAAGCAATCCGGAGAGAAACATCAACCCGATGTTGATGACCATGTTAAAGCTTCCATAGACCCGGTACAAAATAAGGGCAGGAATTGATAGTATTAGGAATGCAATTGAAGTGACTGCCCGTGCTTCAATCACATCAGAAATGAATCCGGCTAAAACTCCACCGAGGACTCCTCCCATATCGAATACCGTTGAGAGGATACCAGCGGCCTTATGTGACAAATGCACACCCGCAACAGCTGCAATTTTAATAAAATCGTACCTACTATCCATCATCTACAGATCAATTGAAGAAATCCTTTGAAAAGTTCGAATGCAAGACATGCGACAAATGCACTCTGTGCTGAACTAAAAATGCAACTCAAGAACATGTTCAAATCAACAGCCATAAACAATGATATAAAACTCATTCATGAGCATCAAAGAATGCAATTAAGGAACAGGGCTCCATGATTATCGATTCAGTGTTTCAATTTCAATTTCCTTTCATTGTTTCTTTCTTTTCAATTTTCATTTTTCTGGTTTCTTGTTTTAGCCTCAGGCTTGATTGGTCTTGTAGTTTCCTCTACGGGATCCTTTCTCAAATTTTTAATAAGATTCTCGGTTTGCTTATAAAAGAAATGATATAAAACCAGCTTCACGAGCCATCAATACCGAACCAAACTTTCCCTATCATCTGAGAAAATGAGAGTATCTCCTATAATATAGTTCCATCTTCCAGGTTTCCTAAAGTGTCATTCAATCTACCTAATTCTCGTATGATTCTGTAGTACAAAAAGAACAAGCTAAATTGTAAAGTAAGAGAACTACCTGTGTGCCTTATGTAGAAGGGCAACCAGTAAAGGAACGTGTAAGCAACCAGCTTCGAGAAGAAGAGACAGCACGCAAATGCCGCCACGCCCGGCAACCTCCACGCATCCAAAAACCCTATTGCAGACGAGGAATCCGAAAGCTGAATATCAAGAAGTCCCTCTTCTTCGGTTTCACCCTTTTCAGCATTCTCCATGCCACTGAGCTCCACGCTCACCTCGGTCTCTTTCCCAGGACACTCTAGCCCCACATCTTCTGGCCTCACAACAAGAAACGAAAACACCAACATCCCCGTCAAAATGACCAACACACCCGGCACCACAAAGGACCAACCCCACCCGAATTCCAAAACCCCCGACGCCACCACAGACCCGACAATGTTCCCCACAGACGTGTGCGAATTCCATACCCCCATGATCAGTCCTCTCTTGGCCTTCCCAAACCAATTCCCCACAACCGCCACCACACAAGGCCACCCTATAGACTGAAACAACCCACAAACAATCTGAACAACCAAAAAATACCCCAACACATGAACATCGAACCAATAACCTAACCCGAACATTACAGTAAAAACACCACTACCCATCATCCCAAACACAAGGAACAGCCTCAAATCGACCCTATCACCAAAATGTCCAGCAAAATACATTCCCATGGCGTAGGCTGACAA
This sequence comes from Geranium rotundifolium, assembly GCA_963920655.1. Lineage (NCBI taxonomy): Eukaryota > Viridiplantae > Streptophyta > Magnoliopsida > Geraniales > Geraniaceae > Geranium > Geranium rotundifolium. The sequence continues at coordinate 4,992,103 of OY987322.1, forward strand.
AAATGCAAGATCCAGATCGCCGAGCCGGTGCGTGCCCTCAGGCCCATTAAATGGCTCCCACCCAGAATCAGTCGAGGTCAAAACTTCATCAGCTGAATCAGGAATCGACCGAACAGCGGGACCAAGAACGCTCTTGACGATGCTCGGGGGCTTCCGAGAAGCGTGGAACGACGCGTAAGCGAGGAACGTGATTATCAGAACTAAAATCTGGTGAAATAAAAGGGTTCTGTGCGGAGACCTCAGAAATGGGAACAGGATCAAACCAGGAGGTACCTTTGCGTTCTCAGCTTCCATCGTAGATGGTAATTACAATAACATACAAAGAAATTTCATAGCAAATCCCCAAATCATATCGAAGAACAAAATGGTAAATGCAGAGAGTAGAATAGGTTTTCACTTGAATGATGAATCAAACCTGGCTTATCTAAGAACAAGACCGCAGCTTTTTAACTATCTCGGATTTGATGTTCCCGAGAGGGAAAAAATGGTTTTTTTTTTATCTGGAACAGAAGCGTAGGCGAAGAAAAGATTAGGGTTCTTGTGTAAGAAGATGGTGATGGAGAAGATGAACTCGTTTTTGAAAAGCCCTAAAATTTGAGAGCTGTATGAAGGTAATCGAAAACAGAGATCTGAGGAAGAAATGGAAGATACTGATTTTGACCTTTCAACGGTTTCTAAAATTGGTAGGTGGATCATCCAGATTACTGGTCCGGGTTTCTTTTGTCCTAAACCGGGTTCTTTGAGTTATGGGATAATCACATTTTGTTGTATCTAAATATGACACAAATAATATTTTTATTCTTTTTTAGTATGTTAACAATTTTTTTTGTGACAACCTATTTCTAAAATGTCTGAACACCTAAAATCCTTTTGATTTAAGAAATCATAATTGAACTGATTCAATTAGGTTTGTCTTTAATTCAATTTGAGATGCAATTACAATTATACCCCAAAATCTAAAATTAAAATTAAGGACATAATAGTCATTTGAAAACAAATGGTGAAATGACCATTTTGCTCTCCTTCTTTAACCTCTCTTCTCACCCTATCTCTATTCTTCAACCTCACCATGGTTGAGATTCACTCCCACTCCACCATACCACCACCACCACCATCCTTAGAAACTCACAAAATCCTAACCAATTACATCGTTTCACATGCCTTCCTATTGGCGACTCTCCCACCCTCCTCTCGACGTCCACCATCGCTCTTGTCGCCTCCTTACCCATCAATTTCACTGAAACCCTAGCGGCACCAATGAGCATCGCGGCAGATCTCAAATCGATCGTAGTCTTGTTGAAGAATGAGAGATTAGGTTGGAGCAGGAGGCGCAGTAGAATGACGGGGAGGCACCGAATTTGAGGCACGAGCGGTGGGAGATAGAGGGGAAGCGGAGCCACAAAACGCGGTCGTCGGGGCAGCGCCGAATTCGAGGCACGAGCGGTGAGAGAATGAGGGGAAGCAGAGCCACGCAACGCGGTCACCGGGAAGGGTTCTCTCTAGGAAGATGACCGCTAGAAATATACTCATTTCAATTTGAACTCAAATTCACTATTCATGACACTTTTTAAAAAATTAAAAGTCATTTGAGGATATTTTAGATAGTTTTTAATTTGAACCAGTTTAATTATGGGTTTTAAATTTAAATCAGTTAAAATCTGAGTTTAAATTTGAACCGGTTCACTGTTCATGACACTTTCTGAAATTTTAAAAGCTATTGGTGAACATTTTAGTCATTTTACGGTAAGTTATCACAAAAAAATTGTTATGGTATTAAAAAAGAGAAATTTTAGTTAGTGTATGATAGTGTCTTTTCGCAGCAGCTAAATGTAACAAATTGTCGTTATCCCTTGAATTATTTTCAAGAGAAAGTTAAAAAATTGCAGTGAAAGTTTTCTTGTTCCAGATGTTGAAAATAATAGAGAACATGCATGAAGTTAATTTTCTTTAGGGATAATTCTAGGTGGTTACACCTAAATATTGTTGCTTTTCACCTGTGTACAACTAGAATATTTATTTTCAGCTGACTACGCCCAGAATGTGCAAATTTTCCACTTGCACTTTCAGTCCAATTATGTTAGTTTTTAACGTTTTTTCATGTGAAATGACTAAAATGCCCTTAGGGTAAAATGAGTTATTATAATTGGACTGAAATTACTAAAATGCCCTCACCTATTCATTTAATTTTCAAACCAATGCCACTCCATCTCTCTTCAACCAAAGCCACACTCTTTCTCTCTACAGATCTGCTCCAGACCCAGACCCACTCCTCTATTTCTCTAGAAATCGAAGACCCATATCTCCAATTTGTGAAATGTCTTCTCTTCGGCCATATCTGGCCTCCAGAATCTACTCAGATCCTTGGGACTCCCTCGACATTGACCACTTCGACCGCCTCCCTGACTCGATCCTCCTCATGGTCTTCAACAGGATCGTCAACGTGAAGGCTCTAGGTCGATGCTGCGTCGTGTCGCAGCGGTTCCACTCGCTTGTTCCTCAGGTTTAGAACGTCATCGTCGCGGCGGTTCCACTCCCTCGATGATTGCATGATTCTAGGCGCGTCCTCGGTGGTTTAATCCGGCCTCGACGAGAACGAACAAGCCCTTGTCACAATTTCTGACTATGGGAACATACCAGAGTCCTTTTACACCAATGGTGACTTGAAATTGAGGGTGGTTTGGACTATAAGCTCCTTCATCGCTGCCTTTGCGAGTGCATGGAGGAGATTCTGTTTGGCCGGTGAAGGCTTCAACGCATGAAGAGAAAATGGGTGGCATTGGTATGAAAATTAAATGAATAGTTAAGGACATTTTAGTTATTTTACTCCAATTTTAATAACTCATTTTACCCTAAAGGCATTTTAGTCATTTCACATGAAAAAACGTTAAAAACTAACATAATTGGACGGAAAGTGCAAAGTGAAAAATTTGCACATTCTAGGTAGTCAGTTGAAATAAAAATTTAAATATACCTAGATGAAAAATAGCAATATTTAGATGTAGCCACTTGAAATTATCTTTTTCTTTCATAAAGATTGAGATGCATGAAATATTATATTAAGAGATCTCAGAACTTGAAAATAATAGAGAACATGCATGAAGTTAATTTTCTTTATAAAGATTGAGATGCATGGAATATTATATTAAGAGATCTCAACCAGTTGATTAAGTAATTACATTCATTAAGAAAAAGCTTCTTTGGCCTCCCTTGTATCGAGCCACAATTGAATTTTTAAGCTAAGTTCAAGTGTTAGGACCTACTTCTTAAGTCACAAATATGATTTTATTTCTTTTGAACTCAATCCCAAATGCTTAACTAATTGTAACCTTTAAAAAAACAAAGATAAATTGTCTTCTTCTTTCTTATTTGTTGCTTTTGAGCTGTACTTACAAGAAAATAAACACATGCCCGGTTATTATATTTCATTCATTAAAAAAATAAAAAATTTCCATAATTATTTTTCATAAGATATTGATTAGCTAGCTTATACTGAAATCACAACGTAATAGTATTTTCCAAAGAAAACACTATCAATTGTACTTAAACAAACACAAGACATCTAACAGACCACACCCATGAATGCTTATACTATTATGATTTTTCAACTCAAACCTAATTAAAGTGCCATGAATATCCATATGCAGAAATGAATGGTTAAACTAGATAGATGAAATGTCATATTCAAAATCAAAATGAAAACATAAGGAGCAAATTATTATTACTTGAAGGAAATGTGTGTGCAGTTTTTGGTTATAAATTATATATCTGTAAAATTTTAAAATAAATTTGAACAAAACCATGTAAAATAAATAATGATCATGCATATCATTATAATCATTCATATTAGGGATCGTCCTATATAGGGATGTTCAAGATGGACCATATAGGATATTTATAATTCAGTTTTTAGTTGATACTAAGGGTGTTAAAAAAAAACCGAACCGATCAAAATGAACCGAACCGAACTGAACCGAAAAATGGTCGGTTTTGGTCAGTTCGGTTCTGGTCGGTTTTGCTCTTGGTCGGTTCGGTTTTGATTCAATCAACCAAAACCTATCAAAAATCGAACCGACCGACCCCGGTTCAAATTATAATGAATTCTCCAGTTCATGCTTCAATTTAGGGTGTTTTTCAATTGAATTTTTCTTTTTGGGCTTTATTAACTTTTTATTTTAGTTCGTGTAAATCAATCGAAATCTAATCATTTTTTGTTTAATTTATGATTTTTTTAGTTTTGTGGCTGATCTTCGATTCAAACAGAAAACCGACCAAACCGGTCGGTTTGGTTTGAACTGACCAAATTTTTTCGGTTCGGTTTCGGTTTGATTTCTTCAAGAACCGAATTGGTCGGTTTGGTTCAGTTTTGATCGGTTCGGTTCAAAAACCGAACCGTGAAAACCCCTAGTTGATACGGTTGGTTTTGAACTGAATTGGCCAATTTGTTTTCTTACAGAAAAACTAAAATGGAATCGTTTTGAACCTACCGATTTTTTGTTTGGCTTGGTTCAATTTGTTATGAACATTTTCATGAAATTCTAATATTTTGGACTGATTTTTATTTACTAATTGACTTGTTTTTTGTTGGGCCAAATAATAAGAATCGATGACTTAAAATGAGCCATTTATTCAAAATCGTTTTAAATTTGATTTAAATTTTTATCAATTCTCATATTATAAACCAAACATGAACGATTTTAATTACGTTTGGTTTTGAAGCATATCAAATCGATTCATTCGATTGAATTATTTTTTGGGTATGTTCGGCTATTTTTAACACCCAAAGTCACATATATTATATTGGTAATCACTATTTTATATAAATGATAACTTGTGATACTTACCCACACCTATTCTATGACATTATAAGAATTAAAAATCACTCGTACAAAACAGACTGAATTGTATAGAAAATGATGAAACTATTTACAAAATTAATAAAGATATCATTTTGTGGGATGAACTAGAATATAAACATATGTTATAGCACAAACGTTATAGCACAAACGTTAGAATGCTTCTTACCCATTAGATGACACTAATCATCGATGATGATGACACATTCAAACTGGACCAAAAAGCGTAGTGAATGTAGTCAAGAGGGGTAAGATGGTAACTGCATAGATAGTTGTCTCAATCGTTTCCACAAATCATGGGATCATTGATTTGGATTCAATTATATATTAAACTTCAACGCACGTTTCCAAATCATTCTGAACTCCACCAAATGGCTACAATGGCAGAATCTGCGGCAACTGAAGGTGACTTTATATATATTCTATTATGTAATAGTTTCATATGAAATCAATTGACAGTTTCTTCTATTCAACGATCTGGTATAGGACGGACACCAGTGATCACGGAGTCGGCAGAGCAACTGTGTACTTGTCCGAAACAGATGTGCAAGTCGTGATAAACGAGTTCATCAGCGACCAAGAATCTGACTCTGATCTGTATTATGAATACGACCACGATGAAAACGACAGGTTGACTCAATTTTTCTGGGATGATGGACTGTGCTGAAGCAATTATGCAAAATGGGGTGACAGTATCTCGTTCGATTCAACCTATGGAACGAATATGCAATCTCAAAATTTATATCCTCGTAATGCTGACTACATATTATATGAATATCTTACATAATCGGTTTGAATTTCTGCTATTACTCATTGTGTTTGATTAATATGTTATGAGATGTAACAATTGTCATATGTCATGTGTTATTGTGTGTGCGACAATGTTGCATTACGTTGAACTTGACACATACATCTGGAACCATAAATATGTGTCATATTATAATGTGAAATATAACATTATGTCTTGACAGATATTCGATGGTGTTTTGCTCGATAACTGGCGTAGACAACCATGATCGGTGTGTAACCTTCGGGGCATCACTGATTTCAAAAGAAGACATGCCATCTTTCATTTCTGTATACCGAGCAAGATGCCGACCGAAAGGTAAAAAAATTGCTTCACATTGAAATATGATCTACCGTACAATCCATGATCAGCAACAACAATACAACTGATGAGTTGGGGAGTCTCCTAGTTGTTCTGAACAAACACCGTGCAGCACATGAATGCAATTTCCGTCACTCACCAACTCCAAAGAGAAATACAATTGAGCAACTTACTAACATTGTCAAACCACCAAAAGTGAATGTCTACATACCAGCAGTCTGCAAGAACAAGGGATCTAGTCGGAGACTACAAAACGACAGAGAAAAGGCAATCAACACACAACAAGCAAAGGTTTTTAAAAAATGTGGGTACTGCAAAGTGGCAGATAGGCACACATCAAGGCATAGCGAGAAAAAGAAGATGGACGAGGCTGCTAGAGCTTGAAGTTTTCAATTATTTATTTAGTTTGAATTTGATTCCAGCATTACATGACACTTTATACGTGTTTCATTTGGATATCCATTTTCTTGTATGACAAAAATAAATTAGTTTCGTAATATGTCATCTGGGTGGTTACCATAAAATGAGGTATGTGGTATGTGTCATTAAAACTGACATTTTTGGAAAAAAAATTAAAATTGTCCCAACTCTTTAAATTCAGAAACTACTTATGTCACCAATTACGTTCTAATTAATATGAATTATTTTGAATTATCGTGTATTAAATATATCACATAATCATTCATGAAATGGAGAGTACAAAACTAACCCTAAGAGCAAAGTAATTGACTTAAAACACATCCTTATGATACAATATTTACATTGACCTGCCATCAACCACGCGGGCAACTATTAACCGTCCATCTCTAGATCGTGTGGTCATAAATCTGTTCTGATGTTTGTATGCCAAGCCCCTGATTGTATTCTACTCAGACCCATCATTTTGTTCTTTCAAAGCCGCTGAAACCAGATTCGAGTTGAAGCCTTATGGCAACAAGTTTGGGCCTGGCCCACCATAAAATTCTGTGCAAGTCTAACCTAACTCATTTACCTGGCCCAGAATCGGCCCACATGACCACAATCTTTATGACACCGAAGCCTAAAGTTTTGGGATGCATTCCCCTGCCAACATGTTTCAAGTATAAACCTACGTATTACCGATCAAACCCCTATTTTATTCTTTAATTTATTTTATAAATAATTCAACTAAGTCTAAAAAAAATAGTCATTAAATTTAATGATTTCAACTAAATATTTGATTTTAATTTACTGAAACATGTTTCATTTTTTAAATATCGTAACGAGATGTTAAATCGGTTTTAACGAAAGGAGAGTTGTAATGAAAATCCAAGTTTCATACTATAACTAATGGATAAACTCTGTTGGGAGAGAGATGTCTATCAAAATTCGTAGGTTAAAAGACTAAAATAAAGATTTTACCTAAATATTCTATCGTGTGGTCTAAAATTAATATATAAGTTTGTATTTGAAATAGAGGTTTATAGTTCTATTTTTTTACTCTCAAGTTTAATTAAGGGGAAATTACTGATCACTACCATGTACTATGCAACTTTTGCATGTCACTACCCTCTACTTTTTTTTAGTTACATGTCAGCACAGTAGGGTTTCATTTAGTTGCACCATCTATCACAAAGTTAAGTTTGATGTAAAATGTCCTTAATACCCCTATATTAAGAAATTCAAAAAAAATATCTTTTGAACTTTTTTTTAAAAGATATTTTTTATCACATAAGTAATAAATACTGATTTCAAAGTTATTTTTTTGAAAGAAAATGGGGTTTTCAAAAAATATTTAAAATAAAAAACCACGTTTAACAACGTTTTTCTATTTTAAATATTTTTTGTGTAAAATTATTATTTTTAAATAAATAATATTCAAATTAGTTTTTATATTATTTATTTCATAAAAAAAATTAAAAAAATAAGTTAAGCAAATGATTTTTTTTAATACAAGGGTATTTCAGTCATTTAAATATTTCAGCTTCAAATTTTATTAAATGACTAAAATATCCTTATATTTAAAAAATGAAAAAAAAATCATTTGTTTAAAAAAAATTTAAATCTTTTTTATGAAATAAATAATAAAAAATTGATTTAAAAATAATTTTTAAAAAAAATAAAAAATAGTTTTCTGAAAATTATATTAAAAAAAACGTTGTTAAAAGTGGTATTTATTTTTAATATTCTTTTTGAAAACCACCTTTTTCTTTAAAAAATAATTTTGAAATTAGTTTTTTTTTATTTATCTGATAGAATATATATATTTTTTTAAAGTTCAAAATTTATTTTTTTTGAATTTTTTATATAGGCGTATTATGAATATTTTACATCAAATTTAAATTTACGATGAACAGTGCAATTAAATGAAATTTTACTGTACTTCAAAAAAAATTGAAATTTTATTGTAATAACGTGCAACTAAAAAATTTAGAAGTTATTGAAATGCAAAAATTATGTAGTATGAGATAGTGATCAACAATTTCCCTCTAATCAACATGAGCCTTACCTCAGTACTGATTTAATCGCCATAATTGAAGAGCTCAGTTGGCCCCACATCAGGGTGATTGATGAGTCATATTTACACGTGGCTTTATCATTTAATATTTCAAAATTATTACAAGACAGACGCTCCTTCTTTCCCTTTTCCTCTGTACAGGTTCGGTTCAGCTCTCCAATTTGCCCCATGATTCGATACCAAAATCCTCTAAATTATTGAACAAAAAAATAGTCTCTTTCTTTCTCTCCTTCTCCATGCGAGAGTTGGGTATGTTTCTCAGCTTCCCTTTCTCTAGCTAAGCACCTCCTGGTCTCTCTCTTCTCTCTCAGGAGGGGTTCATTGAAATGGGTTCGAGCAACAGTCGAATGGGTTCTAGGCCACAGAGGGTGAACCGGACCGCCCGCTCTAAGCTCTCCTTTCTACTCTGTGGCGCTTCATCGTCTCAGACTTCTCTAGAGGTACCTTCATCTATTTTCATGGAAACTGTTGGTGGGTTTTTTGTCGTTCAATCAATTTGCTGTTTCCGGGCTCGATTTTGAATTTCCGGGATCTGAAATTTGGGTTCACTGATACGATTGGTGTTGTTTATTTTCGTTGGCGATATATTTGAGATTTTAATTTTCTCGACTGAGAAAACAAGGCCCTTTTCGTTATTTTTTATATTGATCTTGAGTTCAGGATTTGAATGGCTTAGGTTTTTTAAGTTACAGGGTATTGAGGATCTTGTTAGTGTAGTTTATTGAGTATCTTCATGGCTGAAACATTGTGTGGCTTAAGGAGCTGATCATAGTGGTTGCTATTGGCTGGTAGTGGAGTGTTATGCATATGATATGATGACTTGAGCAATCATGTATTTTGAGCTAAACCCATTTGGATGAGATGCTAATATACCTCAATGGAAGTGTGTACTTAACTTATGTCTGCATATTCGTTATGGGTCTGCAACTCACTGTAAGGACATCCATTCCATCTCTTTAATCCATTTAGTAGTTCACATGACAAACTATTCTGCAAAATTTACAAGTCAGTTTGGCTTGTGTAAGGGCCTAAAAATGTCACTGGTACTGTTCTGTTTTTCCATTATGCTCTAAAATTTAATACTAGTATAGTGAATGTAGATGGTTATTGGGTTTTTCTCATAGCTGGAATACTCTATGATCTTTCTTTTGCTTCTTTTGTACTTGTTAAAATAAATAGGTAGATAGATTATAATCTAATGTGTTTCTCTTCTATATTCATAGATGGAAGAATCTATGGTGAATTCTGCACGGCGTGGCAATCAAGTTAACATTGAAGCTCATCCCTTAGAGGGGTCTTCATCAATCTCCACTTCAGGAACAGGGTTTACCAGCTCCATTGCTGAAATCGGACGCTCGTCACAAAACAGGCTTGCAATCAGGGAGGATACCTATGTTCAAGGTGGTTCAGGAAATGTTACATTTAATCAAGGAGGCTGCTTGTCTGAAATTAAGGAACTAGTTCATCCTCATCAGGTAAGTGTTGATTATAGCCAAGATGAATCTCATAGGGATAGGAGTAGGTCTACGGCTAGTACTTCGTCAACTGAAGAACAATCTTCAGATCCAGTCTCTGTAAGTTTGTTGGCTAACAAGGATGTAGTCAATGACATTGATGATTCAGAGAACGAAGATGCATCTCATAAATGTCCAGAGGTTGTACATCCAAGCTGTTTGTCTCCACAGGGAGATGGAGGTTCAAGTTCAGATGGTGTTTCTGGCATATTGGCTGTTCATAATACTGATTCTGGTGCTCCACATGTTTCTGATCCATCAGCAACTCTTGAAGAAACAAGGTCTTCTGGTCTAGGATTTCTTGTGTCCAATAGGGAACAAGGTCAGGGAGACGTGCTTCATGTTGACGTAGTGAGTATCTCTTCTGATATTTTGTCCAGTAGCATTGCCGATACAAGCAACCGTGAGGCTAGGAGGAATAGTAGAAGACTGTTTTGGGATGCCTTTTCAAGACGCAGTTCTAGGAGACTAAGCGATTCCCCGACAATATTTTTCTCAAGTGATGATACTGATGATATAGGACTGCATGATAGATGGCTCCTTGATTTCAGTGGTTACTTTTTCGATGATGGTGTTGGAAGTGATTCTGGCTACCTGGGCAGCAGAATTCACAGCTTGAATAGACAAAGACGTCACACTAGATCTGAGGTAGTATTTTGAAATAATTGTAAATTATTATTATATTTTATGGCCATGTTCATTTGTGTAGCTGACATGCACATGGGACTTAAATCTTAGTGTTAGTTTTTGGCCGGACCCTTTTAGGACATTGCTACAGCTAAAATGTTTTTCCTAACTTTGAACAATGTCCATTTTCATTTGAAATTACAAATATCAGGAAGCTAATGTTATATTCTTGTTTACCACAAAACAGTTGGTAAGAGCTCTTATATCTATTCCTTTATTAGGTTTTCTTGTTGCATCTCATTTTACTATACATTTTCTCTCCTTTATTCTCCTATGTTAATTTTTCCCATTTGACTTTTGTATATGAATCATAGGCACAGTAAATGGAAAAAAATGCAAGGGACCGGCCAATGCACGCCTTATTCTACATGTCTTTATTTATTATTATTTACTTATTTAGTCATCTGTTTTTGGCATGTGTGTACTGCATAGATTTTCCTGATAGATCATATGCTTTCGGTACTTGACAATTTCCTTTCTCATGGGGAAGTTTTTCAACCGATTTTGCTTAACTTGTTACAGATCTGGGAAAGACTACGTGACGAAAATGGTCGGCGAACTACATATTGTCCATCAGGTTTGCATCCTGATGGTACATGCTCATGCGATTCACTATTTATGAATGAGGAGTCTAGTGCTCGTGCAAGCATTTCACGAATAGTAATGCTAGCCGAAGCTTTATTTGAGGTAATTTACCTTTCTAAAGAATCTTATTTAGTTTGTTAACCCATATCGAGACTTTTATCACCATTTTATTAGCTCCCCGTGAAACTTTTTTGAGAAGTTTTATTTTTAAGCTAATTTTACGAATTTCATCATATGGTTCCATATTTATTCTTTCTATTTTAGTGAAAAAAAGTTATCAGCACAGAAACAGTATATTTATCAAATTGTTTTGAAGGATGGTGGTTAGATGCAGTTTTGAACTTTGGTGCTTTTTAACATCAGTAATAATTTGTTATGGTCTAATCTCTGATATTAGTTTTGACAACGAGATTTTGTAATAATATTCACAAAATAAAGTAGAAATCAGAGCAAGGAAATTTGTTTTTCTTGCAGTTAAACTGGGGAGGGTAGGAGTTATATTTTGTCTATGATATCTCACCATATAATTTAGTGTTGTCTTAATATTGTTTACTGCAGGTATTAGATGAAATTCATCGCCAACCAGTGTCACTTGCTTTATCTATGGTCTCTCTCCCAGCCCCAGAATCAGTTGTTAACTCTTTTCCTCTCAAGAGTCACAAGAAATCTGACACCACAGAAGCTGGTCATGATGCTGAGCAGTAAGTTTACTTGAATACTTCTGTTAATTGTGAAGAGACTTATTTGTTATTACTTAAGATGAGCAATATCATATTCTGTTAGTATTGATGGAGAGACTTGAAAGTTTTTTTTTCTATCGCATATAAATTTCTATTGGACCACAATTAGTACTGGCTCATATCTGTGAAAACATATTAAGATGCGTCGTATTGGTTACACTTACATTGTAATTTGCAAAATAACTGGCCAACAGGTGCTATATCTGCCTAGCAGAGTACGAGGATGGGGATAAAATCCGAGTTCTTCCATGCAAGCACGAGTATCACATGTCTTGTGTGGATAAATGGCTCAAAGAGATACATGGGTAAAATTTCTATGATTCTTTTCCGATGATTTGTATTTATAATCTTATTTTCGCTCATCTTTGTACAGCTTTCCGTTGACTGACTCCTCTCGTGTTTCATGGTGTTTTACTTGTAACAGAGTATGTCCCTTGTGCCGTGGAGATGTTCGCGGGGGTGCTACTCAGTGTTCAGTCTCTAGCTCCGAAGTTCCCTCTTTTTGAAAGGGCTGTACATTCAGATGTAAATAATATGATTGTAGTTCGTTCTCATGACTCCAAATTTACCCTTACAATCTTATCTGAATTCCATCTTTTCCGGATTACATTTCCTTCTTCTGGTTCATTGTTCATGAAGAAATTGTTTTCACATAACACCAATGGTCAAAATACATGTCATATGTGGTGTATATGAGCATTACTGGATAAAGTAATGTGTAAACAAAAAAGTGTATCTATATTGTTTTGCTGTCTTGAAAATCTTATAGGTAATTTCTGAAGCAAAAGTGAACTTTTGAATTGTCATCAGGAATTTCTCCAGCATTGTCGAATTGGGGCACTGAAAAGAGATTGTTCGGTGTCATCGTGTTTTGGAATTTGAATCGGTTTATTAGTTTCTTCTAACAGAAATCTTCATGAAGTCAGGGGAAACACAATACAACCAGATGCAGCACATCACCATCAAGGTTAGTTCAAAAACTGTCAATTGCAGATCATTGTCACGGCGTATTCAGGTTTTCAAATAGAAAGACAACTCTCATATACAATAAATAATATTAAAGCAATAGAATCATCATTGCCTATAGAACAGAACAGTGTTCTTTTTTGATGCAGATCCTAACAGAAGTGTAAATAAACTGAGATAGTGGGAACATAACTAAGAAGCATGTGATGTGCTTTTAGTGGGTCCAAAAGGGATTCTGGTCCTGGGGATAGGCTGATGATTCAGTTTCCAGCTTAGCTCCATTGCTTCCTGAGTACTCGTGATAGAACGGGCTCTTAGCATTGCTCTTATTTTCCTTGAGAGGACTGAAACTGTGTTGCTTCAACGGGGTCGAATGAGCAGCAAAGAGGTTGGGATGGCAATTCTCGTCGTCTTCAAAAGTGGCCCAGCGCCTTGAGCTGTTGCGCCTTTCTTTTGCAGCGTTGCGCAGATCCTCCATCTCTCCCACATGCTCCTTGAACTCTTTCTTCACCACATCCAGCACAACATCCCCATATTGATCACACCATGTCCTGCAACATTGCACAAACCAATTCAATCAGTTTCATCAATCATTTGTTGAAAAAATATGCTTCTTTCTTCTTGGTGGAAATTGCTCACTTGGGAAAGAACTTTTTCAGGTCAGCCTTGTCCACTGGCAGTTTGGTGGAAATTGCTTCTATATGATCATCCCTGAACCACACAAAACAGTCTTAAGAACCCAGAGATACCCGCAATATTGTTTTGTATTATATATAATTTACATGAATAACAAAATAATAATATACTAGTAAAATAAGATACTTTAAAATAACCTTATAATTTAAAACAAAACCACACAGTTCAAAGCATATGTAGAATATGTAAAAACTGATTAATTTTGACCGGGTTTGATTGAGTGAGAAGTGGTAAAACTAAACCATCGACAACGAGTTCTAAAATTCACGGTATTATCGAGAACTCAATTCCGTTTCACCAAATTCTCTTTAACACTAAGATTCTAGAGAAAGAGAGCTCACGAGAGTTGCAGACTGGGATTTGTCGTGCATAGCTCAGATTGAATCCTCGAAAGCTCCTTCTTTATCCTGTCCCCAAGAACCTGCATTTTTAGAATCCCCAATTCTTTGTTAGGTTCAATTACGAATCATGAAATTCCTCGAAAGATAATGAACATTTTTTGTACCTTGTCGATGAAGAAATCCGAAGAGGAGCCATCGGGATGCAATTTCTTCTTCATCTGTTTGGTGTTGGGTCCTTCCCCATTGGACTATCCACAAGCTGTCCAGATTCCAAATAAGCC